>VZSZ01004714.1:638531-685244 GCA_013398815.1 Ibidorhyncha struthersii | reverse complement strand
CAACAAACCACAAACCTTCAACAATCAGACATTAAGTTAAAAAAAAAAAAAAATCATTAACCTTAAGTGACCAGAAATTCGAAAGTATATAAAAGGAACGTGCTGCAGGGTAATGCCCTCTGGTAGCTGACATAGTTCTATTTTTGATCTGGAGGAAAAACCCTATTGTGACTACACAAAACAAGCAAGGGTTGTACAACCAGTCAGAAGGAACGACAACAAGTTGTTATTTTCATCATTGATCATGACCTGTTCAAAATAGGTAAATAATGATGAACCGAAAATCATTAAACGTCATCATTTAAATGTGAACACTCATATAGTTACCCATGAAAAGTTGCTATTTCACTTTATAGTATTGAATCTGGTGGATGCATTCTTGCCTGTCAGATAGGGGAGAAACTCCTTTCTGATCTCAACTCAGGTAAATTATAAATGAGCGAGGATGGCAAATCTACAAACCACCATCTAAATTTGAGTACTCTCTGAGCTAACTCCCAGTACCAACTTTATGCTATTTCTGTTTGGGTCTCTGCCCCTTATTTAGGCAAATATGTGAAACTTTGAAGACCATCAATACCATGTCTTACCCCCAAAATTCATTTTCACATTAATTTTCTCCATCCTGTGACAAGTGGGAATAGCACACATTAGGACAGAGGTGTTGTACTCCAACAAAATGCCTCCAGACCTGTGGGATGATATATTTATGTTAAACCTTATGCATCAATAGAGCTACACTGGCAATGAGTGCTTTATACTGCCTCAGGGGTCTAATCAGACAGAACATAAGATCAATACCTCAGCCTGCAAAATTAAAGAACTCAATAAAAACCCGTCATATATTTGTTAAATATAAGCACAAGAATAATAAACAGTCATCATTACTCATATATTTGAGATATTGCAATCGTTGCTTTTAGTATTATAGGAAAATCATGCTGCCTCTCATTACAGCCTGATGGAAACAGCTGATGCTGATAAGTTTTCGCTTTCATTATAATCACAGAAAGGTATTTACTAGAATACTATCAAACAATAGAACTGTACTTCTAAACTTAAGTATATTATTACTGTTGTTATTATTATTCCCTCCATCAGTTAAGAACTCAGGAGAAGCAACAATAACTAAAGCAAGACTAACAGACAAACATATCAGAAAGCTTAGTCTGCAATCCTCTTCCTCAGTGTTTTAGAGACCCATTAACGTGCTCTCTGTGGGATGTGGAGTTTCACAAGAGGGCTCCTCGCTATTTGATGTCATATTCTTGTGATACCCCCGGCAGTGCACACAGCGCACCCTGATGACTGGTCCTGCTCTGCCTTGTTCCATGTCCCACATTCCTTTAATCATTTGGGACATAATAATCCTAAATTTTTCAGTCTTTTCTCACATTTTCAACCAAATGTTCACATTCTAGATCAAAGAAGAGTTGACAAGATCCTCTCCTCTTTTATAGCCACTATATCTGATCTTCCAGGACATATTTCATGAGCAATATGATTTGAAAAACCCTACAATATTTTTTTGCACTTATTCTCCACTCCTTTATCAGGTGTATTATGGCAATAAGTCTTTCCTATTGCAGCCTATACTTCTTGCAGAGCATCTAATACTCAATAATGCCAAATATGTCATGCTGCACTTTATACTTACCTTCAGACAACTTGGTATATCTCCTTATTGTGGGATTTATAGCCTCGGGGCCTAGCCACAAATCCTATTGTCCTGCCTTGGAGCTTTCCGACCATCTGTCTTTGCTGTGCTATAACTTACCGTCCAGAATACCTTGTTATACCATAACTTGGTTTAAGAATTTGGTCCCAGATTCACACATTTCATCTTCTCTCCCTCAAACAGTTTATCTGCCCTGCTTAATAGAGGAAGTTTATTCCACCCTGCTCTCCTAAATCCTCAGCTAGTGTCAGCCTTTCTCCTCCACTCCTCCTGACAGCCACCTTGAGCAGGGCTATTAACCTCCTGTAATCAACTCTCTTCGTCCAATGCACACATAAGAGAGTCAGCATAAAGCCAAAGTAGTCAACACCTTTTATTTTTTTGGCTTACTTCATAGTGAGCTTTATTTTCAATAGTTTTGCTGTATCCCCAACGCAATTTATTTCCAACATGGCATTTCATGTTGATAATAACAGTAATAATTACAAACTGAAAAGGACTTCTTGGCTGTGAATCCAAAAGTATTTCATAAACGGAGAAGATCAACACAGCAATTCTGAATGGTAACTCACATTTTACATCCTTGTTTTAACATCCCTGCTTGCCTCAGAGGCACTGAGTGAGACAATGTTAATCTAAATCTCCAGCTAAAATCAATCTTTGCCAATGCCCAGAGTTACATAGATGTTATCAGGCAGAAACTGGAATACACAGAGTCTTCTCCCCCTAAAAAAATTTATTTGAAGTATTTACCCATTTTTTTAAGTATAAAGTTTTCCCAAAAGCTTTATATCTGAAAATCTAGCAATTTCTGACTTTCCTTCTTTCCTTCCTCAGTTGATGTTATTAGATTCCTGCAAATAATTGAAGTGTTAAACATAGCTATAACATGTCTGGTTTAACTTTTACAATTTGATTGTGTATAAAAATCAAATATGTTGTAAAGTAAATTGAAATCTGAACTTTCTGTTGTAAATTTGCTACCTAATACTGTGCAGGAGATTCACCATGTCATCACTGTTCATTAGAGATAGGTGGCAACAGTGACAGGCTGGTAGCAACTTTGGTAATATTTTATTGTCTTTATTGGTATTGATTCAATGACATTAAATTATTATTAATATTTTCAGCAGTCATTACATTCTGAGTGTTTTTATGCGGTAGCTGAAAAGGATTAGATCTTGTCTGCAGACACAAGGATTTATGTTTCATACTAAGAGAGGTTGTCACAAGTTTTTGGAAAACTTTTTCAGTTCTGAGCATTTGCACTTAGTGATACCTTTTTCTCCTGTAGGCTGCAATTGAAACTGGCTGCAAATATCTTGTCATTTCAAACAGAGATACAAGATTCTTTTAAATGCTGTTTCTATTGGCCAAATACTGGAAAATGTCTTATCCATGAAGGACCACTATTACCCTAATTGAAAGAGAAAGAGCTTAACCATGACACATGCATTAGCTGGATACTTCGTCTAAATGAAAGAAAAATAACAACCAGCCTTCACGGATGAAATAGTTCATGTGTTTTGCTATTAAGTGAAATCAACCAAATTAAGATTATTAACTAAATATATTTTACCTTCCTACTCTTAAGCACTTTTTTCCTAGAGCTTAACATGTGTGCAATCTGTTCAGAATGTTTTCTTTCATTTGAAGGGAAATAAGGAAAAAACAGAGGTATTATTTACCACAGCTGACATCAGTTATTGGGTGAAAAAACACATAGCTAAAACCAAAACTTGGAATTATAAAGCTCAGTTTTCTTTCCTTTGTTTCTGAGCAAAATAACACAAACCCTTGTCCCATTCTCATCAGCAATTTGCTTTGCTAATCTCATGGCGCACCGTGTGGCATTCTTATTTTTACTCCAAAATTCTCAGAGGTGGGCCCAAAGCTGTGTTTGGAAGAACCCTTCCCTGGCACAATACTCACGACTTGCTCTAGGCTTTACCAGACCATCCCAGTTGACATTCTTCATTAGCGCTTTCAGTCCTGCCTGAGACATGGTGAAAGACTGCAGCGCTTCAGCAGAGGTTCTGGATGCCGCATTATGCCGCACGTACAACCATGCCTTCTCCAGACCGCTTGCGGGATGATGCACCGAGGGAGTGCATTGGATGCTGTAGCACCTACTGCTACCACTCCTGACCTGCCTCCTTGAATAATCTGCACCATAACTAGGAGAACATGTCAGATCTTAGATAATGATTCTGGGTTTTGCAAAATAAACTAAACTACCTGTGGTGTTACCCAACCCAAACACGATTACCATAGTTTTTTTGTTACAGTTTTGAAGTAACAATTTCTTTTAGCATTTTACTTGATATGATACGTTTTAAGCTTAGAAACTCTTACTAGTAAGCATGTGTAGATCTTTGGATAATACAAAGTATGTCAAGTAAGATACAAACATTTCTGTTCACACCTAAAAATACAAAGGAAATTTAAAAATTATTTTAAGCATTCTGTTTAGATTGAGAGACTGGATTTCTCCAGTTACATTTTCTCAGTAACAACTTCTTCATTTCAGAAAAACTGAAAAGAAGAATATTGTTGTCTATTTAAAATATACATTTAATCAGTAGCAGTGTGTATTATTTAACAGATGTCTAGTGATAACATGCTGGAGAGAGAAGTCCACTCTTTCCGTCAGTGTGAAATAAAAAAGCTAATATGAACTTGTTTAAGATACTCTAATACCTAAACAATCAATAACACAGAGAGTGCAGATAAAATCATTCTATTAATTTAGGTCATAAAGTGTAGAATATAATCTGGTATTCATACCTCTATAGACGTGTGTGTATATATAAATATCTTTAATTTTATTCAGATAACAGTTATGTTCTTCTCTGACTTCTGCTCCAACAATTTTAGATACTATAACCCAGAAATAACACCTGAATTTGAAAACTTCTTTCGCTTTTGGGAAAATTCCTCTATGTCAGATCCCAGATCTCAGTAAAGCCGCTGGATAAAACTCAGATTTTCTTCTTCTTTTATTCCCCTAAGAGCTGCTCAGGGAGATCCTCACATGCATCTTTGCTGAAGAGATGGTGAGGAGGCACTCAGCTTATTTCAATAAGTAGATCAGTAATTAAAAACACACGTGGCAGAACATTATGAGCTGACTTTTGGGGATCTCTCCAAAGCTGCCCTCAACATCAGACGCAAGATCTGTCCTGACAGTGGTATGAAGGTGTGACACCACGGAGGGGTGGAAACCGTCCTCTAAGACATGGCTTGTCATATGGCTGGCACGTGCTTGTTGTCAGTATCGCCTTAGTGTAACCAGCACAGGTAGCGATGTTCTGCTGTACGGTCTAAGGATACAAGCAACAGAAGCCCGGGGGGAGAGTTTGCATTTTTTACATAACTCGTATCTCGTAAAAAGAGGCAGATTTTTAACACACAGTTCCTTCCCTAGCTCTGAAATAAAAGCAACCGCTTTCAGAGCTAAATATGAGTTGAATCCAATTGATTCATGTTTATTTAGATATGCATCAGTTAGACCGGAGGTATCTGGTTTCTGAGGAGTGGAGGTGGCATCAGGAGATGAAGGAGTGGGAATAGGAAAGGGTGAGATGATAGAGGTAGTTATCTCTCAGGGGTGAGAGAGAGACAAGTAGCACTTAGCCTGCTATGGACACAGGCAGGAACAAGGGATAAGACAATGTGGGATGAAAACGGTATTACTTTTGACTTGATAGTTTCGGTGTGCAGTAGTGTTATGAATTTGAAATTACCAGTTTGCCTTCATAAGGTGTTTTACAGATTTTTCTTGAGGATCAGGATACAACTCAGTCTCCATTGCAATTGAATTGATTAGCTTCTCTTTTTTTCTCAAAAAGCAAGGAGGTAACCTGGAAAACTCGGATCCTTGCAGTGCTTAAATTCAGCAAGCACTGTCAGGGTGATTTATCCTGGATCATACGCATTTACGGGGGGTTGTAGGACAATCCTCCCTACAAGGTCCCATGTGTAGCCATTTACTCATCTCTTGTGCTCTCCAATAATACTCCACCTAGTAACGGTCTTAATGCCAGTTCTTGCACTTGATAAAGATTATACCAATTCAGCACTTAAAGTGGTGTCATTTAGTATGTTAACTAAAATTTTAACAGGAAACAGTGCTTGTCCATAAGAAGCAGAAGCTGTGTGTTCAGTTAATATCTTCAGAATCACCACAAATAAAAATCCCTCCACAAATGCGTATATTCACATCAGTCATTAAATTTCAGTTTTTTGCTACATCCAAGGCAAGTTCGAAAGAAAATCATGCTGTTTCAAACATTACCCATATATTTAGCTGGATGCTTTATAGCCTTTCGGTCACTGCAGAAAGGACAGTGTCTTCACTGCTTTTCTCATCTTCTGTCCATATTTATCTCATCTCAAGGACAAGGGGAATTTGCAAACTTTTTGTTCCTCCAGTGTGTTCTCAGAGGCGCAACCTGAGAGTGTCCTACATAGACCTCATGTATCCTCTCTGCAGCCCTGGAAGGCTCCTCACTGCATTTTCCTGTGTCTGCTGACTTCTCAGATTTTCTTTCTTTTATGGAAAGTCTTCACTAATTTTCTTTCTTTTATACAAAAGAACCTTGAGCTGCTCACAGGGATCTGGGTTTTCACTTATTGAAATAAAATACAAAGAAACAGCTTTTCTGGTCTGAGCCGAGGGAGAACAACTTTACACAGACTTATTAACTCCTGGATAGGGAATTACATGAAGTTTTGAGCTTATTTTGAGCTTATTTTGAGCTCTAGTTTGTTGTTTGCTGTACGTTTTTGCATTCTGGAAGGCAACTGCTCATCTTGCTACTCTGAGCAGTGTCCCTCTGAAGTACACAATGAAAGTTAAATCTTATCCCTTGTCTTAGCCAGTTCCTTTTAGGTATCCTTAATTCGTCTCTAACTTCTACTGTGTCAGGAATCCAGTTAAGATAATTAAATGAGCCAAATTTGTGTGACCTGTACAAAAGTTATATTATGCAACAGTTATATTCCTAATGATTAGAACTAGTGAAAAGGTATTTTGGCACAAATCATTATGTGAATCACATTCTCCTAGTGCAAGTTAGGAGGGAGTTTTTCTTTCCTTTAGAATTAATTGATTTTTTTTTAATGGCAGGGAAAATTAACCTGATTAAATCTATCAGAGCCTTATAACAAATGGAAATTGCTGTCTCAGTCCAAAGTTAATGATCATATTAAATGCACATTGAAACTAATAGCAATCCCAAAAATGGTATTTAAGTAGTGCTGATTTGTAACTTCACTAAAGAAGTCAGATAGATCTCTGATGACACTGTGGTCTCATGTTGCCGGTAATAAAGAAAGAACTAGTTGACTTGTACTCTAGCATTAACTGTGAATGTCCTTGCTGTGAAATTACTATGTTCCTATTTTTAATATTTTTTTCTGTTCTGTGATATTGAAACCAATCACCATCCAGTACAAAGAAATTATAATAGCTACGCAAAAAGCCATGTCTTTTCTTCTTAATATAACAAAATTTAGGAATGAGGGTTTTTTTCCTGGGGAGCAAAAAGACTGAGCAGTACAACCCTACCCCAGAAGTCTGTTAGGCAAACCAGAGTAGACAGTGAGACGGTGAGACCTGTAGTGGGGAAAAATAGTGATACATAATACTGTAGTTCCTTTTAGTTATGCCATGTGGCTTTTTTATGGAGCTTCTAGCAAGTTTAGGATTTTTAGCACTGTACTTTCTGCTGCAAACTCTTCCTTGTATTACTGATGGGGATCCTCTACAGCAATTGAACTCCTAAATGCATTTTTAGGATAGATTTCTGGGAGAACTGTTTTCTTTACAAAATGGAAGAATTTGAGACTGTACACAGTAATAGCTGTAGACAGGACAGAGACTGGGCAGAAATGTTGCCTAGATGTGTTCAAAGTTATTTGATCTGGAGACAGTCATTTGTGGTTCTATTTTTACTTCACTGGGAAAGGTCATGAAATCCTGAAAAATATTGCTGGAAAATGGCAGACTGCCCACAGTAATCATGCAAAGAGGACATGTCTTCCTGATTGAATGCAACAGAAATTGTGGCACAGTAAAAGGGATGTTGGAGGACTTTTAAAGCAATCCTAAGGAAATTGGCATTAGAGGGGGCAGAAGAGGGGCAGAAGCATTATTTAATTCTAGGACAAGTAGAGATAACTTTGAGAAACAAAGAGCAGCCACGAGATGTCATTGCTTCTCTCTAACCTCACCTAATCTTCTCATCTAACCTTAATGATATATCTATATAAATGATGTAAATAAGAGGGGAATTGTTGTAAATGAGAACTATGGTGAACAGGACTGAAAAGGCAGTGAAAACACTCTTGTTTTGAATAAAATGTTGATTTTCTTTGGATTTTAAGTTCCTGCTGAAAAGTAGATGCTGGTTGTTAATGTACCTCTTTTACTCCAGGGGTTTACTCACTCTAATTTAAGCTGCTCTAAGCTCATGACTTAAGTGCATATCATATATCACAGGAGATCAGTTAGATCAGTTGGCTGAATTTTAATGACATGGTGGAAGAAATCCCTTTTGTGAGGGTTCCTGGTGAACCAGTGCAATAGCTCAGATGCCAAAGCTGTGCAAATATTTCTTAGCATCATTTGGCCATAAAACCATATATTTTTCTTGGAAGAAAGTATTTTCTTACACCTAATGTCACACGTGGCCATAGTATCTGCACTGACAACAGGCCCTGGCTTATTCTGTTACCCAGTATATCAATCTGAAATTTGACACAAGGGAACTATGTAACCTCTGCAATATGACACACATTGGAGCCATTATCTCAGCAACTCATGATCTCTGTGGAAGGTGAACAAAATGTTGACTGTCAAAAAACAAAATGCTATGCTGGTCTCAGTTTGGAAGGTACCTTGGCGACTTTGGCACACATTTATAACAGACCTGGAAGTCAACAAGGACATTTTAGAATATATTGGGGATTTGGCGAGGTTTCCACCTTCAGATATAACACGACACCAATCAAGAAATGAAGACAAATAGTTTGTCTATTGTTAAATCCTTGAAAAATTGTGAAAGAACCAGGTTTTCAAAGTAAAAGTCTACTTCTTCCCATCTTGAACTGAGGAATACTAATAATAAAAAAATAGGGCTTTATCAGTAGGGCAATACAAGAGATTGCTCATGGGAACAAGGAGAGCATATATACTCTGCTAATAATTCCAAAAGATCAGATTTAATTTTGGAATTTAAATGATCATTTGCAATATACCACGTAAGTTAACAGGCTTGAAGAAAGTGAAAAGTGATAAAAAAAAACCAAACCCAAACCTAAGAAACTCCAAATGCCCAGAGCTCAGGCTACTATTTCCTTCTCACTTTTTTAGCCTTGTTTGACAAATCCAGGCCTACTGGCAGAGCTGCTGAGTGCCTTAAGCTTGAGTACCTCTTGAAGGACCTCTTGAAGCACCTCCCAGAAGAGGTCCTAAGTGAGAGCATAAGAGAGCTGAAGTGCTTTTCTTTGCTTTTCTACTGTTGAACTGAATCATGATGAAGATGGGCAAAAGACAGGAAAGAACCCGCCTTTGGCAGAATGGAGCCTAATGCCTCCTTGAGATCTACACTGTTCCTTTTGAGTGCCGCGTGCTTGGTGTTCTTCACTGAGAAAGCATGCGGTCATGTGGTAGGTGGAACTACAACCAAAACCTGCTATGTATGGCTTGTGTTCTGAACTTTCACACCATGATGACAGCCATTTCTGGAAATATGCTGTAATATCAGCAATGAACTGCAGGAATTAGAAGATATATCACCAACAATATACTAGAAATGAGTGATACCACAACTTTGACGAAAACGATGGAAACAGCATCTGGAGCTCAGCAGAGGAAAACGTTCTTCCTAATATCGTTGTATATGAGAACCCAGCACAGTAGGTAGAAGTCTGTGTGGGCTATGCTGTATATTATCAGTGAACTTTTGTCCTGAAAGCATTTTATTGTCAGCAGTTATACAGGGTACCTGCAGTAATTTGAAACAGTTAGGATATTCCTTAATGACCATATTGTTTGCATGTTGGGGAAAATTTGTAGTCACACTGAGACACACAGTGATACTGTGGACATATTGTTACACAGTGGTACAATACACTTTCGTCGTATTATTGCCTTTCTTGATAATAAAAAAATGCAAAAGAACAAAAAAAACCCAAAAACCCAAACCAAGAAGCTGGCTGAACTTGCTGGTTGTTTGGGAGTGTTTTCAGCAGTCACAGTTGTTTCTGTCCCAGGCAATGCAGCTTTGCAAGCTCAGCCTCAAGCTCTCTTTTATCACCATGGCAAAAGTGTCACTGCTTTTCCCAGAGCTGCTCTTGCTTCTTGAGGGCTCCAAGCTAATGCTGTGTGCTGTGGTGTACGAGGGAAAGACCTGTTTATTTGCCTGCTGCTTTCTCCACTGGCAGCACAATTCCCTGTTTCCGTAGTGTGTTGCTCAGAAAGCTTGTGTCGCTTTGATCAAAAATGAATCATAAGAAAAAGGCACAGTAGTATGAGAGAAACAATTTCTATTTGAATAAGAAACAGAATCACTATGGTTCCCAAAATCTTTGGGACGGCGTAAGGTTAAAAGTGGAGGACAAAGCCTCCAGCTCTGGAACAGTGGGTTTATGTTGTCATGAGACTAATTAGTGGAAACCCTGTGGAAAAGGGTTGCTCTTTTTCACAGGAAATACATTGCACAGAGACAATCCAAACCACACTCCTGGTGGACAAGGAGGTGTCTGGTGAGCATCAGCAGAAGCCGAGGATCTCCATTCACAAGCGGTTATAGCACAGAAAGAGACGCACCCCAGGCCCAGATTGAAGGGACAAATAATGAACAAACGCAAAAGGGAGCCACTTATTTTGCTCTAATGTCTGTAAACTGTAGCTTAAAAGAATCTTCTTCAAAGAAATGGTCTTCTTCAGTAAGTCAGTCTTTTCCAACCCAGAGGAACAAAGAAGTAAATTGTCGCTGTGGTGTTTTCTTTCCTGACCCATGAAAATTCTACCGTATTTAGGCTAGCAAAAATACATTAAAATACATTTTTTTAAATGCTCGTGATTATCTGGATGATATAAACAGGTTTGAAAACGTGAGAGTGGATCCATACTGTTCGGACAACTGCAAATATATGCAGATAATCTCTTCCAAAATGAAAACATGCCTCAGAATATCTGAAGTAGGTCATACGCATGTTAATTATACACACATATGTGTATATTTATATATATAAAATGTACATACTATTGATATAGCATCTATATGTATACACACATATATAAACAATAATGTTTGAACCATGAACAGTCATATGGGCCTGTTTAAGCCTTCCCTTTTATGCTTTGATATGCATCACCGACTATTCATCATGCTTGTATTTAGAGTGCCTGCTTTTTAGGACACTGAATCATCCCTTATGCATTCTGTGAAATACATTTATTTGGGAAAAATGTAATACATAACAAGAATATTTACAAATAACATTACTTTTATATGAGCTTATAATTTTTTTCTGAGGTCTTCCAGCATCTCTCAGAGTTCAATAAAAAGACTGACCGTGATTTAGTAAGACAGAGATTATTTTCCCTCCAGACTTGGCTCTGAAAGAGAACCAAACTAAAATATTATCTTTACAGGGCATTTCTGCATTCTGGCAAGAGATGACAGATTATAAAGATATTGATGAGTTCATGTAGGAAGATATCAAGGTAGAGCTGTCCCTATATAAAAAATAATTCTTGTCATACAGAGAAAGCATGAAAATATATTGATCACTGATGATATTATGAACTGCAGATGAATAGGTAAAATAAAATGTCCTTGTATGGAATTAAAAAACATTTATATTTTTCCCCTGTAATAACAAATCCTGCTACTACAGTTTTCATTTGGCAGTGATGATAAATTCATATCAGATAAATGTTTTAATAGTAATTACTCAGCTTGGGGTATATGAAGATTTTAGGCTGGGTTATATGGAGGAAAAAAGCAATTTCAGTTCCTAATTTCAAACAATGTTGTTTCTCATGTTCCTTTTCTTTCCTTCCTCCATTCCCTAACTCTGCACTGACTTGGCACAGGACTTCAAATGTGAGATAGAGTACCGTAAGGCATATTGGGCTCCTGTAATTCCCACTGAAACACCATTAAGTAAAGAAAAGCTGTCGGGTATAAAACCTGCTGATCCTTAGGGATGACTTGGAGGACATTTTGCCTTTAATAGCTTCATCCCTTGCCATCCTATAATTCACTTACATTTCTGTCAACAGCCTCATCAATGTATGACTATGACTTTCATGGAAATTACTGTACTATAAAACTTCCTTTACTGTGTGATCTAAATTGATTGATACACAGGAGCAGAAAGACAACAGAACCATGATACCATGTTATTTTGCCCTCTGCTCTCAATAACTCTGTCGGCTAGGAAATAAAATGACAGGCAGCACCTCTGCAAATGATTTTTACATGCCTTTTAAAAGACAGTAAGCCAAAGGGCGAGTGACTTTAACCAGCAGAGATCTACAAAGCTATCTTAGAAAGGCACCTGAACGGAAATGTGTTGTTGGGGCTGGGGGTCGGGCAGTCAGTTCAGCCCTTGTTCTCATGAGTAGGAGGGTTTGTATGCCAGGGGCTGCTTTGAAAAATAAGACTTTGCAGGCTCTGAGCACTGGGTAAACACTTACAGCCTAGCATTTACTGGCAGATGCTGACACCAATTTCACAACCATAACTGCAATGCCAAAGGAAGCACCAGGTATTTTTGGCTGTGTACATTAAGGTATCTGGAGCACAAAGGATGATTTAAGACATTCTGAGGATGGCCTTGGCTTCACCCTGAAGGCAATGGCATTTTGATGAAGGAAGCCCCTGGGAGCAAGACTGAGGCTGCCGCGTGCAAGCTGTGCGAGAGAGGTGGGAACGAAAGCTGCCTTGCCCCGGTACAGAAAGCTCAGCTTGCATTGACTGAGTCAGTGTGTGGTCACATTGGGACCAGCTGGTTATGAAGGAATTTAATTGGCTTCGGCAAAATCTGGGAAAAGACAGATGTTGCAGGGCTGGCTGTATTCCTGTGACGTGATTGTCATAGTGTAATTTCCCGCTGGTGTGTTTCGCATCCTCGGAAGCCCAATTAACCAACTAAGCTTTGCTTGCAGCAAGCAGAACTAGGAATGCACTGGTTTTCCCTGGAGCAGCTACTTTCTGTTTTTCTGCATGCAAGAAAAAACAAGAAAGTTGTCTTTTTCAGTTAGCTGAACCAGAGCACCAGCACTTTATACTAGCAACACTGCACAAAGAGAGTATTCTCTATATGCACAATGTCTTACCTCTCCAGTGCACTCTAATGGTTTCCTTTCAAAATGATACACTCAAGATATCTTGTCCCTTTTGCTGGGCAGCACACAGCATTTATCTGACTCAGCACCCGCCAAGCCATTTCCAAAACACACCATTTCTTTAGCTGTACAGCTCTATGATCACTCTTTTCAGGACCTTAGACCTCTCATCTAGGCGATTCTGCTCACTTTTCTTCCCTGGATTCCCCTGTTCCTCTTTTATCTACCCAAACCAGCTGTACTACAGCCAACTCCACAGACACAACACCCTTGCAATTCTTTTAAGAGTTCAGGGAAGGCACCAGAGGTGTTCTGCCCTATGCAAGCCGGTGTGTATACTCTGCCTCTTCCACATAGAAGAATTGAATACTGCATCTGTTAAAGAACAAGTCTGACAGTAGAATTAGATTCTTCTTCTCATTGTCAGAGACACAGTCTCCTAGTTTCCTCCTACCTTTCTCTAAGACAAGGTGTGCGGCTGAATTTCTTGCCAATGATGGTCTGAAGGAAGGTGATTGTTCTCATTTTTATCAGCTACGTCATATTTAGTCCAGTCATCAGCATTTCTTTTCTCTGTAGGCCTTGTGCATTGCAAAAGATACTGAGAACATATGTCTCATTCGGGAGACTGGAGTGTTTTAGAGCATGCTGTCTATTAACACAGGATCCATACTGGAAATGAATTTAATACCCCTTATTCTGTTGTAATAAGACGTGAAGATCAGCATTTGAAAACTGATCAACAGCACACAGTCAACATCAAGAGTTCCCAGTGGAGCTCTGCATGATGTGAAAATGCATATGAATAGCACCAGCTTCTTCACCTGCAGAATCTAGATGTCTAGAGGGAGCAGAACGGTTCCTGCTCTTTGCAGCAACCCTAGAGCAAGGCTTCACTGCAAACCAGAAGAAACGCACACACAAAAAGCACATACACATAAAAATAAATATTATAAGGGAGAGTTGCTAACTCTCCATAAAATTCACATACCCAGCAAAGGAGACATTTTATTTTTGATGATCCATCTCTATCTGTTGATGTTCAAGGCTCACTGAAACTCCAGGCTGAAAGTTTGTTACATATTAACTGACAAAAAGTGGATTATTATGATAAGCAATGAGAGTTGGAGGCTTACAAACGGAAAAGGGGACTTCATTCTAATATGAGATCTGCCATTGGTACTGTGTAGATATGTGAATTATTAGCATTGCCAGGTGTTCTCAGGCATCCCCAAAGAAGCAGGGGTATATCCATATACGTCCTTCCATGTAGGTTAATAGCTTCAGGGGAGAAAACAATTACTTTTGCAATGCATAAAGGAGTCTTCTCTGTGCCTTAGAGGCATTGCACAGGTCTTGTCCCGGCACAGATCTGTAGGATTTATAGATATTGAGGGACCTTGAATCATTTTCTTTCACCTAGTTAACACCAAACAGGTTGCATTTAGCAAATGTATATCTCCAGGAGAGACATTTAATCTTGATACAGAGACATGAAACAATTACAAATTCACTATTTCCCTTAGGATTTCCTTATAATGATTAATCATCTTCATTGTTGGAAAAATGTCATGGCAGAAACGTCTGGCATTACTTTCTGTCCATATGTTCTTTTATGATTCTACTATATTAAGTATCCCCTTATTAAATAATTTATTGCTGTGAAGGCACGTGCAAGCAGTAGTCAAATCACCTCTGAAGCACATATAAATGTGCATAGTAGAGAAATATAAAAGAAAGTTAAAGTAAGAAACAAAATGAACAACTAGACCACACTGTTTGGATGTTGTTTTTTTTTTTTACCTGACTAAAGTCTTGTTCTACTTAAATAAGCAGACAAAAAAAACCAGTTACAGCCTGGTAACCTACAAATAGCTTGAACACTATTGAAAACAAGCAGAAGCAAAAGCAAAATAAATCACTCCTCTGCCTTAACAGAGCCTACCTAATACTCTAATCCCTCTCCCATCCCTTTCTTTCATGTTTTTTTTTTTTCTTTTTAATGTGTATCCCGGGCCTTTATTTAAAAAAGCTTTTGAGCTTAAATATATTCAGCTGCAACCAGTTAGTTCCCAGCTGGGATACTACAGAGCCTAAATGTAGATTTAACTCATTAGGTACCTGCTCACAGTCTGGCAAAAACAGGTCATTCCCCCAGGAGAAGGGCTATGTTGCTGAAAGCTGCTAAACCCATGTGTATCTTCTCATAGAATCACTGAATAGTTTGGGTTGGAAGGGTCCTTTAAAGGTCATCTAGTCCAACCCCCCTGCAATGAGCAGGGACATCTTCAACTAGATCAGGCTGCTCAGAGCCCCCTCCAACCTGACCTCAAATGCTTCCAGGGATGGGGTATCTACCACCTCTCTGGGTAACCTGTGCCAGTGTTTCACCACCCTCATTGTAAAAAATTTCTTCCTTATATCTAATCTGAATCTACCCTCTTTTAATTTAAAACCATTTCCCCTTGTCCTGTTGCAACAGGCCAAACTAAAAGTTATGTCCCCACTAACAGATATGTCCCCATCTTTCTTACAAGCCCCCTTCACGTACTGGAAAGCTGTTATAAGGTCTCCCTGGAGCCTTCTCTTCTCCAGGCTAAACCACCCCAACTCTCTCAGCATTTCCTCATATGAGAGGTGCTCCAGCCCTCTGACCGTTTTTGTTGCCTTCCTGTGGACCCGCTCCAACAGGTCTATGTCTTCCCCGTACTGAGCTGGATGCTCTGGGATGGGATCTCACGAGAGCGGAGTAGAGGTGCAGAATCACCTCACTTGACCTGCAGGCCACAAGTGGTGCAGGCATAAAACTGCTTTCTCACCTCACAGCTTGATCTGGTGCTGATCTGTGGTGCTGTGAGATTATGTCAGGGTGAATTTATTGTGCCTTTGCAACACCTTGAAGCTCAGAACCCATTTCTGGGGTCAAATTGGTTCCTTTGGTAATGTTGTGGATTTGTTGTCACCTTTGCAGTCATGGAAGGCAGGACAGAATTTGGACTTACTATACTGTGTTCTTTTCTGGTGTCTGATTGATACTTTTTTGGGGTCCTTTGCATTTCCTTTGTCTGTCCCCTTCCTTTCACTGCCGCCTGTGGGACCTGTATTGTGTTTTCAGGAGAGTCTGTCGCTCCTGCTGTGTGGAATCATGTTCTATCTTAAACAGGAGATATTCATGAAAGGAAACACCCAAAGGTTACTGAGAAGCTCCACCACAACCTCAGATGCAGATTCCTTGGTATTAGAATTAGCACAATGGCTAAGTAAAATATGCTAAGTAACTGTGTAACTGAATGCCCTAGATTTTCCACCAGATTACCAGCTAGGGTGAGACAAGTAGACATGTATTCCCAGAGATGGTGAAGTCAGTATCTGTAAAAAGTTCCTTCTAGACTTTGCCTGCACAAAATAGCAAACATTTCACTAGAATACACTTCAGGGAAAAAAAAAAAAAAAAGAAGAAAAAAAAGTTTTTCCTTGTCTTACAAATGGATACTTAACATTCGGTTGAGAAGAAGAATCAGAGGAAAAAGTTCCCTATCACCCCTTGTAGGACAAAACCCTCACAGCTAACAGAAAAGACACTGAGCACGGATATTGATAATTAGAAGCCTGAGCAGGTACAGCAGGGGATAATAAGCCAACCTGCTACATGCAGGGTGTGTTTAATATTAATAGCCCCTGTGAGTCCACACATGCACCAGTGGATGATGCTGGAACAAAGCACTTCACGTACCCTTAGCAAGGGTAAAGCTTTGGGAACCTGTACCAAAAAAGCCTCTTGTTAAGAGCGTATTGTTCAGAAGTAGTACAAAACTTTGTCATTCAGTTTTGGTGTACTTGCTGTTTTCTTTGCCTTTGTGGTTGTCACTTTTTTTTCCCCTTATAGTCCTAAACCCCTTTTGATCTTTCTTGGGGGCAGCAGCCAGCCAGGCCTTGGGTAGGAGACACCCATAGCAAGGACTAGGACTGATTTGCGCTTTCCAGTAACTTCCTGCTCTGGACAACTGGCTGCTCTCCCACATCTGAAGTAGTTCTTGGGGCCTTGTGTTAAACGCCACAGGAAGACTAGCACAAAGTTTATTTCATCAACAATTGCATGTAAAAACAATTTGTTGGTAACGCTGTTTTGTTTTACCTGACTGAGGTATCTTCCAGTTGATTCATGCTATGGTTTAGAGGCACTTAGAAGCCTTACTTCAGGATTTAATCTATTCTTTTTTTTCAGTCTGTCCTTTTAAAGTTTAATAGTGGAGAAACAATCGTTGTTTAACATACCTGCAAACTGTCAGGACTTATCAGTCAGAAAAATACTTGCCCTGTCTCTGGTGTTCTAGCTCTTGAATTGGCTTCACTGTCAGACAAGTTAGTGGTTATGTACCAACCTGAGGTCTCCTGAGAAGGAATTCTCTCTTGACTGTTGTGATTACTTAGTATTTTTCTTGATTTTCATGTTAATATTTTTTTCAAATTTTCTTGCTAGAAGTTGTAAAAACCAGGTTTCGGTGATTTCTATGCAAAATTCCCATTTTAATGGAATTTCAGGTTATTTTTTTTTTGTTGGGGCTAGGAGGTAGAAAATTGTCACTTACTTTTCCTTAATGATCAATTTATAAATGTTTCATGAGGAACAAGGAAATACTCATTTTGACATAAAATCTATTTTACATAGAAAAGACACAATCTTCTGAATTAAAAGTTCAATTCAGCATTTCTTAACTGCCCCTACATGATCTTCTTACCCTTAGAGCTATGAAAACATAAAGGTTATTTTTGTGATGAAAGTCTTCCGAATCTGTTAAAAAATACACACTAATGATATGGGTGTTGAAATAAATAGAGGTCAGCATAATTAGGAAATACTTAAAAAGACCAGTGGCTCATTTCTGTAATGAATCTCTTTATTCTTACTATGAAGGACAACACATTTGTACAAAGTAGCTTTTGAGAAAAAAGTATTAATACATACATTTTTATTGAGTCATTTTTGACAAAGGGTCTTTCATTGCAATCTTATCCGTGCTCAATACTCATCTCTCAGTATCAATCGACTGATGCAAACAAATCTCTTATCTAACACTGGTATTTGGATAAAGCTCTGCAGAAACAGTTTCAGCAGATGGAGCTAGCGTGCTTCCAATCTCTGACAGCTGTGCCTGCTGTGAAAACAGATGAGCACAGAAGGATACAGGACTGTGGTTAGGGATATGTCAGGGTCAGTGGTGAAGATTTTCTTTCGGCTTAGTGGAAAAGTAGCAAACATAAGTGGGAATTAACTATCCTTTACCAAGCACTGGTGGATAAGAGGAGTGCAGCTGTGTGATTCAGATACCAGTGATGTACCATAACATGGAAAAAAATCCTGAGGAGCATATTAAATATTGCAGTTTTCTCCAAAGTTTTTATGATATCTTGCTATTTTGCACTATTACTCTCACACAGTAATGCACTGTGCTCATAAAGTGCCATAAATATGTGGCCAATTGTTTAGGTTTTATGGAATATGTAGGTCACACTGGACTACAGTAAGCAAGGAGATGCCTCTGTGGAGCTTCAGCCAACTAATTCAAGCCAGCACTGACCTGAAGAATGTATTTCAATTGACGAGGCCCTTCTATGAAAAGGGAGTCACACAGCCGTTGACATTTACTGAGATTTTAAAGTGGCAAGATGCTAGCAGCACCTAGGTCAAAAGTTTGGCAGAAAAGGACTGGTTCTTGAACATAATATGGAGGGCCCATTTTGAAGTATGTTGAGCTATGTGACCTGCCACTCTTTCCCATGCAGAAGACCACGAACCATACTGAGGAGTATATGTGAAGGAGACAAAGAGACCTTGTGCCTACACCAGCAGATCTGTCCTTACTACGCAATCTTGCTGGGTTCAGCTCTCAGGTTCAGTGGTTATCAGTCAATGTACAAACGCAGAAGGTGGGAGCTTGTCACAACCCCCCGCTTCAATACAGTGCTGGGTGGCATTTTCTTTTGTCTGCTGCTAGCCTTCTTCAGCCAATTTTTGCAGAAGTCCTGCCATCGGTAGATGACCTGAGTGACTTGGGATTCAATTTGCATATCCATAAGTGCAGGCAGGGAAGGAAAGCAAGAAAGAAGAATGAGTCAGGAGACTTTCCAGTCTGCACAAAACATCAGGATTTTCTGTTTGTGACGCAAACCTTCTAATAGCAAAATGTGTAGATGCTGGTTGCACCGAATGGCTGCACTCTGTCCTCATGAGGGGCGAGGATTCACCCCGTTCACACTCCTGACAACTTTATTTCAGTGTGCTGAGAAGCGGAGAGTGATGCACTATTTCAGAAGTTTATATGCAGTGTCGGTGCTATCAGGTTGTACCTTCTCTGCAGTTCTTCAGTTCTTACATTGTGATTTACTATAACACATTATAAAAGCAGTGTGTGAAAGTTTCAAAGCCATCATTGGTCATTGTTACAGCAGCATAATACTGACAAGCAACTGATGGAAAGAGAGGTTTTATTGCTATACTGTTCTCTCCTTCTTGCCTATTTAGGTCTTCAGCTTCTGTACTTTAGTGACTCCATACACTACTGAATTCTCAAAGAAAGTTTCAGTGGGTGTAAAGTAAGGCATTACTTTGTTATCTGCATGTCTGATACTGAAAGGACAATTTTACTTTACTGTAAATTGCCTACTACAGCAACAAACTAAGCCATGATTTTGCACATGTATATATAAAATTGATGTTCTGGTTTTCAATTCATGTTGTTTTGATTTCATGATCTAATTTAAATTTAGTTGACTCTTGTGCAAACTGTCATCTATTGTTTGTATTTCAAGACTTTGCTCCATAAGTCTGTAAGATCTTGCCAATTCTGAAGCCTTACTGGGGATTACTGCTCTCAGATATCAGGAATGTAGTACAAAAACATAGGCAAAAGAATTCAGCCTCTCCTCTGGGTTTTCAAACAGCTGATATTAGTTGTACATAGCATACATCCATCACTAATTATAGTTGGAATGTAATTTTTTGTAAAGGAGTGAACACTACAAAGTGTTGGCTAATTTTCCTTACAATGAGTCAGCTGAATAACGACAATAAATCCTGACTGTAAACCTGGGGATTTGGGGGTTGTCCTGGGTCTCATCAAATTTCTGAATGACTAGTGCTTGTATCACTTGTCTCAGTCTCTAAAACAGTACTTGTGCTTATCTGTTTTTTTAAATTCCTTGAAGTCAATGGATGAAAAGTGTTGTATGAAAGTTGGGTTTAATATTGTAGCATTGTCCGCAACAATGTCTACAGTGTCCTCTTCCACCATGAATGACTCATCTATGTGGAAAGCTGGTGCATGATAAATTACAGTGTGAATTTACAGGGTGTGATTTACTCAGTGCCGGCTCCAGGTGAGGGCATTCTCAGCATAACTACCTATCTCACCTAGCTGCAGGTGTCCCCGGGCTTCTGCACAGCTGATGGAGAGTCTCCTGCAAAGGGAGATTCAGAGTAGGTAAGTTAGATGTGTGCTGTGATCTCTACTCCAGAGAAACCTCTCTCTCCCTCCCCCCACCCCCACCCCCAGTGATTATAAAGCCAGTCTAGAGAGATTAGTTTTCACTTTGAGTGATGTGATACCTTCCTCTCTCAGCTGCTTTGCCTCTCACCACTGCCTTTGAGATCAATTCTTCCACATTTAGTTTGGAATTAATTGTACATATTCTGAAGGATATACTTACAGGGCCCAGACTCCCTCTACAACCAGCATAAAAAAAAAAAAAAGATAAGTTTATTTAGATATTTATTCAGGGTGGGAGACTGATGTAAGTATAGCAGAAATGCCTCTGCTTCTCTCTCTCTCTCTCTCTCTCTCTTATTCCCTATTAGAAGTGGTAGCAGACTATCCTCCCAAGCACAAAGTTAACCTTTGTGATGAGCAGATAAGGAGGTGGCATGAAGGAACTCATAATTCACACCCTCCCTAATTCACAGCACTCGCTAACTTCTCCATGTTGCCAAAGCAAAGTGATATATAGCTTAATAAAAATGCTGCCAGTATAGAAACTCCCAGAGAGACAATCAGGGTCCCGGGGGCAAAGACCCCACATCCGCTCCTGGGAGTTGCTAGTGCTCCAGGTATTGCCAGTGGAATGCTTAAATAAGCAACATATGGTATTATTTTCCCAGTAGTAATACTTAATGAAACTAAAAGTATTTTTGGTTCTTTACTACTGTGAGACTAGGTACTGTACATTTACAACGGATATGACTATTGCCATGAAATATCATCTTCTTGCTGATGTCACAGCTTTACACCCATGTGACCCACCAGAACTGCATTATGCAGAAAAATAACTTTATAGGAAAAGGGGTCATATAGCATGGCCAACAACAGCACAGGAGAGGCAGAGCTGTGCAAGGACTAGCGTAGGAATTGCAGACTTTGCTAATAAATGCTTTCTGTCAAGTTCTTGGCAGGAAACAGATAGAAAAATCTGTAAATCTATTGCAAAGACAAGTAGAGCTGCCATCTTTCTGAACACCAGATAAAGTCTGACTACCCCCAGAAGAGATCTGGGCTGGCAAAGAAATCTCACCCTCTTGACAGTGTTGGTAAAACACTTATCAAGGACTGGAGTACTGAAGGAGGTACATGAAGAGAATGAGCTTCTGTATTGCATCACCTGTGGCTAAAGAATGCATCAATTAATGATTATTGAACAAAATTTAGAACATCATGAAATAACATTTTCCTTTGAATTATGCCTGCACAGAAGTTCATGAACAATCACACTGATGAATGAGATCTTAAATAGATCTGTAATATAACAGGAAAGAGACTCACAGTAACTGGAGAAGTCTTTCTAAAATCAGTATGTTGGAGGGAAAAAAGAAAGAGGGAGCGAGAAGTTTAGTTGTTAAAATAATTTTGTTTTTTCTTCAATAAGGAACCCACTCTTAACTTCTTTAGGTGCTCTAACAGTTGTGAATGATAGAGTGTTACGATGTGAAAGGATCCTTTTTTGTCCTGTGTATTCTAGGATCCAACATAGTAGGATTTTGATGTTAATTAGCTATGTTAATCTAAGCAATTACTAACAATGGAACTGAGAATCAGTCTGTAGCAAGATAAATCCCCTCAGCCAAATAAAGTCTGAATTCTATGGACTGTTTCTTTTGAAGTTAGCTGAAAACTTTTCTGCAGTAATTTTTAAACCTTTTCTCCCTCAGTGTGGATGCTTTCATTTTTTTTCCTTTGCATAGGCTTGATTTCTTATCATTCTCCCCTTATCTTCACTGATGCGAAAACAGGCAGGAGAAATGCTTTTTAAATTTTTCCTTTTGTACATAACACAACAACTATGTGTGGAACAGATGGAAAGCATCCTATGTAATATATTTCATCTGGATTCTTTCATCTGGATGATTATTCATGGGGTGTATGTCTTGTTTAAAACTTAGGAGTCTTGTAAATGTCATAGGAGTTTGAGTCTTCTTTTTTTTTTTTTTTCTTTTCCTGGGATTAATTTTCATTTGTGTACTATTTTGTCTGGAGATTTATTTGGATTAACAGACATACACACAAACTTTTTTTTTAGTTCAAGGCTTACCAAAATGCAACTCACAAGACCTTTGTGACCCATTAAGCCTTTGTATGTGGTTCAAAAATGACTTCATTCCTTTTGTCCACCCTCAACGGGATCAAATCATAGAATCACAGAAAGCTTGGGGTTGGAAGGGAGCTCTGGAGGCCATCTGGTCCAACCTCCTCACTCAAGCAGGGTCACCTAGAGCAAGCTGTCCAGGACAGTGTCCAGATGACTTTTAAATTTTCCCAAGGATGGAAACTCTACAACCACCCTGGGCAACCTGTGCCAGTCATCCTCACAGTGAAAAAGTGTTTCCTGATGTTCAGAGGGAACCTCCTGTGGTTTTTTTGTGCCCATTGTCTCGTGTCCTGTCACCAGGCACCACTGAAAAGAGCCTGGCTCCATCCTCTTTGCACCCTTCCTTTGGTTATTTATAGACATTGGTAAGATCCCCCTTTCACCTTCTCTTTGCTAAGTTGAACAGTGATTTTTTTGAAGTATATGTTTGAAAGTAAGGCAACATGCATATTGTTAAATAAGCCAGAGCCAAGGAAAAGGTTTTGACCTTTACAATTTGACCACATGCACTGTTTAGCTGTTAACGTGGTCCATGACTTTCCTACGGCTTATTAGATCCTCCAGACAATTCCTGGGCAAGGTTTCAGACACAGCTCCCAAAAGGCAGGAGGAATGAGACTACACCAGGTTTGGCACTCTCCCCTCTCTGCAGTCCCCCAGGTCTGCGTCAGGAGCCTCTGTACCCTCAGACATCCCTCGTGCCCTGCTCTAGGGCTGTTGCTCATACCTTCAGTCTCATTTTGTGAAAACGCCTCTTTAGTTGTAGGGACCTATGTAATGTACAGAAACTCAACATCTCTCCCCCTCTGGTCAGTTGTACAGGACAGGGATGGAGACTTATAGGACTGCCCAGGTAGGTGTAGGGAGTGTAGAAAATAAAAAGCCTCTTATGTAGAAATTCAGGGCCATCTTTGTGGCCTTACATTTTGGGAAGTCGACCTTACAAAAATGTCACACTGGATAGAAGGCATCAGCAATAATGTTGAAAAGCACGTTCAAGGGGAGACAAGTAAGTACGTTAAACTCTCCACAGCACAAAAGAGCGTACTGATGACAGGAATGTTGTTTTCATCTGTGGAGTGACAGAAAAAGTCTCAGAGGCCCTTGCTGCTCTTTAGAGTCCCAAAGACAGCATTGATTAAAAAAATAACTATTCTGAGTGCCACACTATTGATGAAAACAACACATGGAAAGCTCATCTCTCACTTGTGTCACAACAGATGGTGCCTCCTTTATGATGTGGAGAGAAGAGAGTGTTGCAGCACTTACGAACAAAAAAAGTTGTAGAGTCTGGAGATGAAGACACTGTTTTATTCATTAGCAAACTCGTATTGGACACCTTTATAAAATGGAGCACGACATAAACATTGATGTTAAATGTATAAAAGTCTCCATACCCAAAAGTCTAGTCCTCCGTGGAAGCCATGAGGCTGAATTTAGAGATGACGGGTATTCACAGCCATTCAGTGGTGATTAGTAGTGCAGACCTAAAGCACATTTGTGTTGTTTTGTTTTGTTTTGTGGGAGGACATAGATGTATTTCTGCTCAAGAGGAATAAGGTTAACGATATCTGTGAGGTACTGGCTGGGACTGCATGAGCCGTCTCAGCTTTTTTCACATCTCAGTGAAGTGAATCAAAAGCTGTGCAGAGGCAGAAATTCCCATCTGCCCTAATTGACTCTATGAAATCTTTGAAGGGAAATCTCAAAGAGCTGCAGAAACATCAGAAGCATAGCGACACTGCCAGGTTGCAGTTAAAAAACCTTTTTCCTTCAGGATGTGAGAACCAGCCGTGGTCTTTATCCAAGCCCTCAGAGATCCCAGAGCTCTTCCAGGAGCAGTTCTTGGATCTACAGACAAGCATTTGTTCCTTTCTCCTGTGACCCAAGAAGTGCTCCAGAAGACATACAGGTACCTCTTTTCGACCTGAAGGGGACCGTGAAAACAAAGATAAAATAACGCGAACGATGTGTGGCTGCTTTCTACAAACACTTAAATGATGATCCTTGCTAGTGATTGCTGGCACTCCTAAAAGGTTATGCTTTCTCTTCAAAGCATACCCAAATGTGAGCAAATATTCTTCAATACAAATATTAAAAAATCTACTTTGTGATCATGGCAGAACAGTGACTGCTTTAGATCTGTCTTTTTCAAATTTTAAACTCACGACACCACTAATAATCAACAATAAAAATCTGCTGTGTAAGTCCCAGTCAGCTATAAATTGAATAATGACAGCTAATTCCCCTTATAGAAAATTTGGGTATGTATCATACTGTATCTATGAAATTTTCTGAAGTCTTGTGTTGCAGCTGGGATATTTTTCTACAACTCAGAGCCTGATACCCATTTAATAGCTCTCTCCTGAATACATTTGAGGGAGGAACACCTGAAATAGATGTTTCTTGGGTAACAGTCAGATTTTATATATGTCCAATGATTCTGAATCCTTCCTCTTTTTTTGAGTGTCCCAGATAAGAAAAAACCCAAATGGAGCTGATTAACAGAGAACGAGCAATCATCAGGAATTCACCTCATCTTCCTCTGGAACTTATTTCTTACAGCAGTGATTCTGCAACTCTAAGGACAAAGTAATGTGTATCAAAATAGGAAAAAACTGACAGAATTTCCTTAACAACATCCTGGAGGTAAGCCCCATGATTTTTAGCACACAGAGTTCCTGGGTCTCTAGAAAGACTCTATAGCTTTTATTAAGGGCAAAAATTAATGACTGCTACAAAGAACACCACTTCTAGGCATCAATGAATGCAGCTGATCCTACAAAAGCTATAGTACATGTTATTCAGTACTACTGGCACTTTAATGATTAATTATCTCCGTGTACAAGCAGAAAAATTGTACCAATAACTTCTTGTTTCTTAATAAGATCTGATATTGATTAACTGAATAATCTCTGAATTTACTAGAATATATTAGAAAACTTTATTTCAGTCCTCTTCCCACTTTGATTACTAATGCTGATATAGAGTGCAGGACTTTCTGAAATCACCTGTTTTGAATCTGGAGTGTTGTCTGCAGAGCATTTTTTCCCAGCTCCTGTCAGAGTCTCTCCTCCATCTGCATGTGGAGGAGACGCCTTTGCTTAAGAAAAAAATTCCCTTTGTTTTTCTGAGGTAATACATTAAGGAAGAAACTTGCCCTTTCTCTTCCACCATTCAGTGCTGCTCTTTGTTTACATGTCATTTCCCTCTTCTTCTGTCAATAGGGACCGACAGTTTTCTGGCTGGATTCTTATCTGGAGTTCAAGGAGCTTTTTAGCTTGCCTGCCGCAGTTTCAGTTGGCTCTCTTAGGATATATCCATCTTTCTTTCACCTTTTCAGAACTGCTGGCTTCACAGTTTATTTCCTTTAGCCAGCAGAACTGTTGTGGTGGACTGTCAACCATGCCTTCTGCTGAGTTTTTGTTGTTCTGGTTGTTTTCAGTTTAACAGTACAGTCTGGGGGCGGGAGTTGTACGGTATCTGTTTGGTTTTCCAAAAACCTCTTTCCACCTTGCTGTTTCATTTTGCTTTATAGTTAGGTAAGATCTAAAACTGATAGATAGTTCTGAATTTTGCCGATTCTGCAAACTTCGGGTTCCTTAATAGCAAAGAAAAATCACTGTCTGTACAGGCAGCCTCTGGAAGGCTGTGCCAGGCAAGCTGAACCGTGCAGGTCAGGGACAGCAGGTACCGTTTTATGCCTAAGACATCTTTTTGCCTGTCATCCCAATGGTCATGATGAAACACAAATTTTTCCTCATATACATAGAGAAAAGTATGAGTGTATGTGGGTAGCTATTTTATTTGCACCCCATGTATGTACATATGTACATATTTCTAGTTTACTCAGGTATTTTGCCCACTGAACCAAGACCAGATCCCTTTGTCAGTTTGATAGATAGACAGCTAGCTGGTTTGGGGTTAAGGATTCGAGAACTTCACCACTTCTGTTTCTTCTGTAAAGAGCATAATGAACCTTGGTTTTGCCTCCTTCCTGGAAAATACGAAAAGCAGCAACAACCCTTAAGTCAAATATATCCAGTAGCCCTTCATGAAAAATAAATTAACAATGGAACAAGTCCAAGTTGTAATGTTAGTTTTGGCACTAGGAAATGGTTTTACAGTAGTTTTTAACAAATATATATATATCTATCTCTGAAGAGTGAGTCCTCAAAACATATTTCTCTAAGTATTATGACCCTAAACGGTTGCTTTAAAAGACAGTTTATCTTTTATTTTCAGTTTTTTCTTTTTTGTATGTGTGTGCTTTTGTTTCTTTTTGTGTTTTTTTTTTTTTCTTTTTCTTTCAGAATTGGCACCTCCTTTTTCTTGTCTTGTCATCCTAAAATGATGATGGTTTTTGAAGCCTGATTTTTTTCTCAAAAGTGGGAAGAGCAAGCAGGTAGCACTTAAAACTGCAGTATGCAGTACCTGTTGTTTTGTGTGAATGTGGCTGCAGGGCCAAGAGCATCTTTGGACTGAAGAGCCAACTAATTAAAGTACACAGCAAGTTCCAGCTCCCCTGCCTTAGAGTTATGTACCTTTAGAGTAAACAGTACATTTGCTAAATACAACCTGTTACTGCTTTACTGGAGTTTGTGACATACTAAAGCAAAAGCTAGAGGGTAAGTGGAATGAATTAACACCTGTTTGGTCCTTGGATATCATGAGTTTACATACTTTTGGAGAACAACAGGGAATACCGTACCTGCAGGATTTTGCCTGAGTACCAGTTGTGCTGGCAAATTAAAGGAATTGAGCTCCAGGTTTCTCAGGGCTACTCCTGTTTCACATAGCCCTTGTTGGGAAATTTGCAACTACCTTATGCGTCTCAGCTTTGGTCCAAACAGACCTTGAGAGACAGTGGAATAAAGTCAGAGGTCCGTCTGAGCAAAGGGGTGATTCACGAGCTCATGTCAAATATTCAGGTCTGTCAGTGAATCGTGTCGCATAAGGAGAAGGTGAGCTGTCCCGCTTGAACACTTACTCTTTCTGAAGCAAATACAAAAATCCAGGAATTTAATGAAAAACAAAAAGGAAGAAAAAAATAATCCCCAAACCAAACAAAAACCCCAAACAAAGATACCTAAAAAATCAAGTTTAAATACATTGAACAGCAGCAGTGTTTTTCATATGTTTTTATAAAATAACAGGATGCTGCCTCTGTGGGGCCAGGTTAATGCTAGTATGTGGAGTGAGAGAGGGGGCAGACTGGTGCCACTCTGCTCCGGCCAATTGTGCGACCCAGGGCGATTGCGCCAGCAGCACGTTTTGGCCAAGGAGAGATGCAGAGGAAAGAGTGGGGCTGGTTGCTTTAGATTCTCTGCACCATGTCTCAAGAGAGTCCTCTGAGACGCAGTGAGTCTTCCCTTTCAGAGTCTGGTAACTCCAAGGCCAGAGACGGTAATGTTCAACACTAAAGAATAAAACTTTCAGCACAGTCAATACAAAAATGTTATCTGATATGTGATGCTTCTCGCAAAACAACGCAGATCTGAAAGACTTAAAAGGGCTTTATTTTGTATTTATTTAAGAATATTTATTTTGTATTTATTCACAAGAAAGAAACATTGTTATTAACTTATGATATTCTATATATCCATTTTTTTCAGACTTACAGCTTCAACCACCATGACTCTACTTAATTTTCTATAGTTGCAGAAACAAAGTAACAAGGTAGCTGAGAACAAACCAACACACAGCTTTAAAGTAAAGGCTCTAAAATACTTTAAAACTAATCTTTCTAAAACTTTTTTTCTTATTGAGTCAGATGACAAACCCTTGCTTGATAACTGCTACTTTTTAGCTCAGATTTCTCTTTTAAATCTCATTAAGTATTACAAGATCATTGAAAGATCCAGTATGTCACTTCTCAGTCTTTTCTGCAATTAAGGAGATTACCAGCTCCTTTACAATTCAAAAACGAGTTCTTTTCATTCACAGTAATTAATACCTGAGTATTTTTTTTCTCTCATCTGTTTGCTAACCTCAAAATGGGTGTTTTGGCATTTACGTAATCTGTATATTGGGACCCATATAGAGACTTTTAAGAGTCTGTATAGAGACATTGAAATGCTTTGAATATTGCGGTAACTGATAGGAATCTGAAGAATATTAATCACATTTGAATATTGGGTATTGAAACTCTTAAGAGGTGATGTAAACAGACAGCTTTCTGTCCAAAACCGGGACAGGGCTTGCTACAGCCACAGCGTGGTGATGAGCTGCTGTCCCCTGTTACATCCCATGGTCTGTGAGGTGTTTGGGTTGCAGACTCCTTAAACCCTACCATTCTCCTGTGGAAAATCCAGACCTTCACTGCCTCTTATCTTAGTTCAGATCTCAATAATGGCATCAGTAACCCCTTTACAAAGGTCGGTGTCACCTACTAACCCCCACCACATTCTCTTCCAGAATTTTGAATCACAAGCATTCAGAAGTCATAAACCAGGCTAATAATGTATCAGAGTAATTAAAAAAAAAAAAAAAGGAGGGCATTTAAAATACTAAGTTGGGGAGCACTCTTTATTTCCTTTTAGTGCTGATATTTAGGATTCATGCTTTATCCCCAGAATGAAGAAGCTTTTCTTCATATTTAATGTAAACTGAGATTACAAGTAATACCATGATTCTGATATCTGGGAGGAGTACCTACGGTGAGGCTTGCTGAAGAGCTGGATATACTGAGTTAATGTGATAAGAGTAAAGCAGAAGAAATGGTTATGCAGCTTCCTGAATACTATTTATGTTGGAAGGGTCTGCTGTTCTTTTGGTGCTTGCCTTAAATGTGGTAGAAAGGTTGGAATAAAGTAGCAAGGTAAAAGCAGGTAATAGAAATAAATTAAGTTATTTAATGTTTTATACATCTGCATTAGGGTTTCCTGTAGTGCTTATTACTATAATGCCTAAGTGTTCCCTGAGTAATTTAGATCTGCTCTGTGGAGGCGTTAATGCACTTCAGTTGAATCATCTGCTCTTCTTCTTTTCCCAGTAGAGAACCAATGCTCGGGATCTCCCCCCTCTTTCTTTCTCTTCCTTGCTAAGTCTTCCTCATGCTGTTTATAGTGGGAAAGCTTTCTTGGAGAACATAATTTTGCATGCATTCTGATGGTGTTCAGATATTTCATAGAATCATAGAATGGTTAGAGTTGGAATGGATCTTAAAGATCACCTAGTTCCAACCCCCCTGCCATGGGCAGGGACACCTCCCACCAGACCAGGTTGCTCAAAGCCCCATCCAGCCTGGCCTGGAACACCTCCAGGGATGGGGCAGCCACAGCTTCTCTGGGCAACCTGTTCCAGTGCCTCACCACCCTCACAGTAAAGAATTTATTCCTAATAGCTAACCTAAATCTCGCCTCTTTCAGTTTAAAACCGTTACCCCTCGTCCTATCACTACACTCCCTGATAAAGGGTTCCTCCCCATCTCTCCTGTAGGCCCCCTTTAGGTACTGGAAGGCTGCTATAAGACCTTTCCAGAGCCTTCTGTTCTCCAGGCTGACAACCCCAACTGTCTCAGCTGAAAGCTGATCACATTACTACCCTTTCTGACTCAGAATTTGTTCTCTTTGTGGCCTCCACGCGCTTCATCCTTTGTGAAATACTTAGCTGCAGCACAGCCAGGCATGGCCAGAGATGCTTTCACTTGAGATCCCAGGTGACTTCTCAAATCTCTGGAGCAGAGACTTTCTGTAAAACTGTGTGGAATAATGCAAGATAAGGCTAATGCTGCCAGACCTACCTCAACCAATTATTTAATTTGCTTTAATGCAAACCATGTGTATGGAGTACAAGGACTTTGGCTCAGAACTGTGCTATTTTAGTACCTAGAAAGGCTGCAATTGGAGGCTCAGTGCCTAATTGCCACTGAAGCGCAATACTTCCGAAAATCTTATGAGGCATCTGCCTACCTCTCCTCATCCCTAACTATTTCTGTGTATCCCCTTATTAAAAGGTTGTGGTTTCTCAGTGCATTTTTCTGCTCATTCCAATATGGCAGTCTTTAGTCCAGTCTGTCAACATAACGGTCCAGGAATGACATTTCCTGTAGTTAGCGCTGTTCTTAAACAGTAATAGTATTTGCAGAGTACTGCTTAGAAGACACGTGCAGTTAGTTACTAGATGGGTGGATGAGGGGAGGGCAGTGGATGTTGTCTACCTTGACTTTGGCAAGGCTTTTGACACTGTCTCCCACATCATCCTCACAGGCAAGCTTAGGAAGTGTGGGCTAGATGGATGGACAGTGGGGTGGATTGAGAACTGGCTAACAGAGCTCAGAGGGTTGTGGTTAGTGGTGCAGAGTCTAGTTGGAGGTCAGTAACAAGTGGTGTTCCTCAAGGGTCAGTACTGGGTCCAGTTCTGTTCAATATTCATCGATGATCTGGACGAAGGGATAGAGCGTACCATCAGCAAGTTTGCTGATGACACTAAACTGGGAGTGGCTGACATGCCAGAAGGCTGTGCTGCTTTACAGCGTGACCTGGACAGGCTGGAGTGTTGGGCAGAGAGGAACTTAATGAAATTCAACAAGGGTAAATGTAGGGTACTGCATCTGGGGAGGAATAACCCCATGCATCAGTACAGGTTGGGGGCCGACCTCCTGGAGAGCAGCTCTGTGGAAAGGGACCTGGGAGTCCTGGTGGACAACAGGATGACCATGAGCCAGCAATGTGCCCTGGCGGCCAAGAGGGCCAATGGCATCCTGGGGTGCATCAAAAGGAGTGTGGCCAGCAGGTCGAGGGAGGTCATCCTCCCCCTCTACTCTGCCCTGGTGAGGCCGCATCTGGAATACTGCGTCCAGTTCTGGGCTCCCCAGTTCAAGAAGGACAGGGATCTGCTGGAGAGGGTCCAGCAAAGGGCTACGAAGATGATTAGTGGATTAGAACATCTTTCATATGAGGAAAGGCTGAGGGATTTGGGTCTCTTTAGTCTAGAGAAGAGAAGATTGAGGGGGGATCTTATTAATGCTTTCAAACACTTGAAGGGAGGATGCCAGGGGGATGGGAGCAGTCTTTTTTCAGTGGTGCCCATTGATAGGATGAGGGGTAATGGGCACAAACTTGAACATAGAAAGTTCCATCTTAACATGAGGAGGAACTTCTTTACTTTGAGGGTAGTGGAGCACTGGAACAGGCTGCCCAGAGAGGTGGTGGAGTCTCCCACTCTGGAGACATTCAAAACCCACCTGGACGCTGTCCTGTGCAACCTGTTGTAGGTGACCCTGCTCTGGCGGGGGCGTTGGACTAGATGATCTTCAGAAATCCCTTCCAACCCTGACTATTTTGTGATTCTGTGATTCTGTGACATGTGCATTTCTTTCTTCAGTATTTTTGCATACTTGTTACAATAATAAATGTTACCTGTTTCTACCTGTATTGCACTGTATCTGTCTATAGTACTCTCACTAAAACTCACTTTTTCAGTAAGGTGTATGAAAAACTGCCAATGGGTATGTGGTAACATATATTTTCCTGTTTACAAGACAATGGGAATATGTGTAAATGTAGGTGGATTTGATTACACTCCTTTTCTCCTTCCTTTTGTGTCAACTTTCTTCTTAGGTCAAATGTTCTCAACCTGTGACAAACTGAGACCTTAAGTTGAAACCATACAAGCTGTAATCCATATTCCTCTCAACCATAATGAAACTGAAGGTGTTTATAGCTTTTTGAAATTTGCTTTTGGTTTGCTGAGATGTTACCCTATGACTGAGACCACTTGCTTTCAATTAGGAGCAACTCTAAGCAAGTGATATGTGTGTACATGTATTCATAGAGCTTCTAATACCATGGATGTTCATCTCTGGACAGCAGAGATACTTATTTTTGGAAAATGTGTCCACGCAAAGAATACACAATACTGTTATTGTGTATATATTGTGTATATATAAAATATAGTGTATTATCTGCTGGAGTTTCTTCCTACACAGCCTTCCTTTCCATTTTTCTATGTTCAGCAATATTGTATTTGGGAGGGTTTTTCTATTCGTATTGAATCTAACAGAAATGCTGAAGCCAAAGGCAGTGGTGGGCTTTTGTGAGCTGTTAAACTGTCATTCTTACTCTTTCCTTAGGTCATTTATTCTTGATACTTCTGTCTTCCCTTCAAGATGTGGAATGTGAGACTTTTTAATGAAAAGCATTAACTGGAAGATTCTTAAAAACAATTGTTAATGGGGTGGTATAAGAAATTGCCTTGCTTGGAAAGACTTTAATACAGCTCAGAACCATTTTAGAAGAAAGGTAAGTATAGTTTCTAGACCTGACAAACATCATCAGCTTCATCTCTCTAGGTTTTGTTTTCAGGAGCCTAATTACTGACACATTTACAAGAAGGACATGCCTATAATACCCTGACCATATTCTGCTACTGATCTGGGATAAAACACCTGAAAATTCAGGATGACATTTGGTGCTTTGAATGATGTGGGTTCCAGTCTAATCCTGCTGCCAGACTTGAAATCTAGGATCTTCAGTTCAATCCAGAGTTGTGAGAACTTTAGTGGTTTTTCGACTCAGAAGCTGGTAGTGGAAGAAGAAACAGTGGAAAACAAGCCTGTTTGAATAGAATCCGTGCAGCTCCAGTAGTTACCTTCATAAGCTCTTCTGAAATCTGATTTCCTGCTCTGCAAACAATACACGGGAATACTAGATATCTTTAATAAGTTGTCTTATAGTAAGATTCTGTATTTCTGTGATGTGTGCTGGTTGATATTTGTACCAGAAATCTTTGTATATGGAAAGCAGAAAACACCACTGCAGTTGCTGGAGAATAAAACTTGTCAGCAGTATTTAGTTTTTGCAAGAAGACACTAGAGATAAACTATGGGAATTTGTTGCTGTGCTAAGCAACACGGTAAGTCTGAGTAGCTCAATTTCAGTCCACTAGAGGTCTGTGAAATCATTTCCCAGGAATGCTTTTAATCTTGTTTTGAAGAAACCTTGCTGAGTCTGATACGGTTAAAATAAAATAAACTTTTGATCTAGTTCCTATTGTTCTCAGACAAAAGACTACAGACAGACAGAGATCTATTTAATAGATGTGGCATTGTAGCATGGCTGACTAGAAAACAGTCCTAGCTGATTCTTTATTCTTGGATCAGCACACGGAATTGCTCTAACAAGTGATTGACTAATATTTTAGGTAAAAAATTGGCTTTCCTTACAAATGGTCACTTTTTTCTACTAGGAAGAAGTGTGGCACGAAGAGTTCATTAGCATGAAATACCCACCCTGTCGTGGTTCTTCATAGTGTTAAATTTACTTAAGTGGAAAAGGAGCCAAGATCCATAGCCTCACATGGCTAATGAGGCCTTCCAGAGCACTGGAAGGACACAGGTGGTTATCTATTAGTGTCTAGCTCAGACTGTTTGATTTGCTTTCAAATTGCTTGTTAAGTCTCAAAGCTTAAGGTTTCAAATATATCTGGGGTAATAGTTTTATTATTTTTATTTTTTGTGCTATACTAACTCATTTCCTTTTATTTCTATACTAATTACTGTTAGATGAGAGTTTTTTTAATCCCTAATTTTATGTTGCATGTGTAGTCAGTTCAACTTGGCACATAAACCCAGCTGAAATAATGTTCTAAAAGGCATTAGTAAATTTGTGATTTTCATAATAAAACCACTGCCTGGCGTTAGCATTCAAGAGTAGGAGCACAGCATTACAAATCATAAGATAATTGTGGCTATTCAGAAAGATTCAGGTAGGCTCCATACATCCTAATCTTTAATCCCAGTTGCTGCAGTTCAAAGAGAGTGATTGTTGAGAGCATAAGCTGTCGTAAAAATGATGGTATTCAAAATTGCCTGAATTAATTTGAATGTATTATTTTCATCTCTGCTCAGGATTCAGTATGTCACTTGGTTTCAGTTAAATTCTTTGTATTTGGTTCATATTTAGTATGTGGTTCATTTGTGCATCACTAAAGAGAGCTACTGCACAATGATTTTTATGTGCCTTGAAATATAATTAATGTAAAGCTGAATATCATTGATAAATGGAGGCTACTTATCAGTATTTAGCATATAGGGAAATATGAAAGGGTATAATGTAATTTGTCTGAAGCAATTAGGTGTCTAAATTAGAGATAAAGGATTAAGGATGAGACGTTTAAAGAACCAAACAGAATAAATATATCGGATGTTCAAAAGTACAAACATGACACTTTCAAGTTGGTAGTGCCTTGTAAAATGATGGATGTTTTTGTACTTTCTATGGACAAACACAGAGTGCACAGTATTAAATGATGCCTAGGTGTGATATGCATAATCACCTTGGAAAGTAGTAGATAGGAAAGGCTGCAATGCATTGGAGTCTTGAAACACGCTTGTTGTGGTGTGTTTCCACTAAAATGAGCGGATACCACTGGCATAATAAAGTGATGGAGAGACAAATCCTTCACTTGAAGAGACAGAAAACAGTTAGCACATTAAACAGCTTACAACACTGTCATTTTTGTTGTCTGAAATACATTGTACTTCCTCTTAGACGAGAGTGCACTTCAGCTGCCAAGAGTCTGAGATGCCGGGCTTTCTGGAGGACTATAGGATAAAGTCTGACCACTGACTAATGCTGGGCTCTGTCCTTTCTTCTGGATGCAAGTAACAGCAAATGTCAAATGGGGCAGCAAACTATGCCAAGTGCCTTTTGGCACTAGTGGCATTTAAACTACGTATATTAAAAATGCAAATTCCTTTTTCCTTCTCTTCCATGTTTCCAAAAGTGATCCAATGCAGATGTAACATCATCTACATACTGATCCACCAGTCCCTTGGAAGCCTAGCTTATCAGCTCTTGTACCATAAACTGGAAAGATATTTTTTTTTGTGGCTCTTTTTCCTTAAGGAGCAGGAGAGGAGAAACTCCCAAGAGAGCCTGGGATGTTTAGAGGTTTGTAAGAAAACTTGCATCCTATTTAGTGGGTGTTCCACAAAAGACAGAGAAGACAACAAGCTTTGTGGGAGTGTTCAGATACCTAGGGCCTATCTTCCTAAAAGAAACTCCAAGGTTATCAACAAAGAGTTCCTGCAGGGTAGGAAGTCTCTTGCTGGGCTTTTAAGGTGTATCAAGAATTTCAGCATTTGGCTAACACAACAAACATGGCCTTTCACAGAATCACAGAACGGTCAGGGTTGGAAGGGACCTCTGGAGATCATCCAGTCCAACCCCCCCGCCAGAGCAGGATCACCTAGAGCAGGTCGCACAGGATGGTGTCCAGGTGGGTTTGGAATGTCTCCAGAGTGGGAGACTCCACCACCTCTCTGGGCAGCCTGTGCCAGTGCTCTGCCACCCTCAAAGTAAACAAGTCCCTCCTCATGTTAAGATGGAACTTCCTATGTTCAAGTTGGTGCCTGTTACCTCTTGTCCTATCACTGGGCACCACTGAAAAACAACTGTTCCCATCTACCTGGCACCCTCCCTTTAAGTATTTATAAGTATCGATATGATCCCCCCTCAGTCGTCTTTTCTCCAGACTGCAAAGACCCAAGTCCCTCAGTCTTTATGTGAATAAAAGACACTGGTTTGTTACAGAGCTTGAGAAGCAAGTACAAGGGAATGACCCTGCTCCAAGAGGCAGGATTGATTACAAAACAAAGACAGACCTTCACTGAAACAAGAACCCAACACATTTTCCTCATTTTCGTGAAACACTGTATGGTGTAGCCATCATCACTACCATCATAAATAGGCTGTGGTATGGTAATGGATTGAAAGTACCTTTGAAATAATTATTTATGTATAATTTTTACAACAAAACATAGAAGGTATTGGGATGACTTTCTAAATTTATCTTATGGGCAATTTCACAGCCTTTCTCTCCTGTTGAGAATTTGATAATTGATATTGATTGTCTCTAAAGTGAGTGCAGGAATGTGTGTAATGGTATTGCTATGGTCTATTTGCTTTACATGCATTGTAGCTGAGAAAATAAATAAGAGTCCCCATGTTAACAATTATGTCACAGACAAGATGACTTTTGCATTTCTGGATCATGGGAATATGTTACTAAGCAGAGGTGAATCCTCTGTGCAACATATAAAATGTATACTCCCACTTGAATGCCTGCTTTCAGACTCAGAGTGCAAGACCTCAGACGGAGCTACGCTAATCTCTGATTCTGACAGGTGAAAAACCAAACTGTAACACCCCTGGAACTGTCATTAGAGGAAATCTTGATGCCCTTTTGCAACAGGAAATAAAACCCCCTATATTTAGTGTAGACCTACTGTATGCTGCTATCCATCTGTTTTGGTTGACTGCTACGGCTGTCAACCCACTGAAATAGAAGAGAATCTGAGTGAAGAGTTATTTTCTTCTGTCCTGCGAAGTACAGGTCAGCAAAAGGTTAGGGATAACTTCACGCCACTCTCTTCACTTGTGCAGTGTGGAGATTTAATGCCAATGAGTAGAAAGAAAGGGCAGATAGACCTGCACCCAGCAGCACACTATGGCCTGTATGTGGAAGTTACAGTGGTTTTCAGCTGCGTGCTGGTTTTGTGGGAATGCGGGCAGGTCAGAGTCCTGAATTCACACTGCCTGTGTGTCAAAAGTAGATGGGACTTGCAATCAGAGCAGGAGCACGTTCCTATCATATTGCATATGAAAAATTCAGCACATTAGCTGCAGGTAATCTGTTTTGTATAAGTTACACTGCTTGCTTCTGGTTGTATTAGAAGGTGGAAAGGTGGAAAATGGAGAATAAAAGACTTTGAAGATGTTTTCCAATGTTTTCTTAGATGGTGTTATTAGCACCTGCATCTCTGATAAGTTTGATTTTTTTTGGTAAGTTTTAGAGGACTAAAAACATTTCTGCAAGGAGGTATGCAGCATTGTCAGAGTCCAATACACTCTGACCAGGTTCTTTTAGATATTCCATACATGGAGGGTGTGATGTTTAACATCAGATTTACTTATTTGAAGATAATTGATGTTGCATAGGATTTCTAATTTAGTAGAGTGATACAAAATATACTGAAAACACAATAAAAATGTAAGTTACACTTAGCAAAATATAGCAATTGTAATACACATTTCGATCACAATAACAGTGTGATTCCTGTTACCGGTCTCTATAATACACTCAACACAGGGCATCCCCCCCCACCAGGAAGCAATACCAGGATTGAGCCCATTGCTCATGTCGGGCTGAGCCACTTAGTCACTCCCTTGTGCCCATGCTGGTCTGGCTAACTCAGGGAGACGTTCACACTCTTCTAATAACTCAGGGAGAAACATTTACACCGCCAGTTGATCCACTCAACTGCTGCTAGCTGTTTAGCTAAAACTAAGGCCACCCTCTGGTCCCCTTTGTGTTGAGATTAAGTCAGCTGCTTTGCAGCAGCTGTGGTCAGTCCCTAAGCTTCACTAACACATCACCCTGGCCCATCTCCTCTGAGCCTTCTTCCATTGTAGGGGTTTATTGGTCAGTCACAAGTAGGCAAAACAATACTTTTTGCATCTTTTTCCAAATACTAAAATTACATGATGCGTTTTAAAAAGTGTTCCGGGTACCAAAGTGTACCAAGGACAGTAGTGCAGTTCTCCAGGTTCTTTAAAGTACCCTTGGCTTTTCTATACCTGCCTCTTTTTAGAGGATGAACACGGGTAGTATTCTAATTGAATGTCTGCACAAATTTCTGTTTATATTGATACAGGGTTCCCAACAGTCTACCTCTAGTTGTGTCCTCGAAGAAACACCTATTTAACAAAGGTATGTAGCAACTCACCACTGTAATGATCCCTCAAGAGGAATTTAATTTTTAATTAAGTGAAGCAATGTGTTTACTCTTGCTATACAGTTGATTAATCAGGGCTTTGTTAGCTGTGTGGAGGAAGGAGGCTAAATTAAATACACCTTTAATGAGATGATAGGGAACTGACCTTTGCTGTCATCTGGAGGGCAATATATAAACACAACCACTGGGGGGGATTGCTTCAGAGAGGTTAGATAATATCCATTAAAAGGCATCTTAAGTAGTGGCAGATTGGTGGTAAGAAACTTAACCCACATGACTGAATGTGTTTCATGGAAATTGTTGAAGCTACCTCTAGATTATTAATAATCAGATCTGATAAAGAATCTGGTGCAGCACAGTTTACTCCTTCAGAAATATTAACTGGTCTTTGGGTCCCCTGATGTTAAATTCCTTAGTAAAATATACAATTTATTGAAAGATCACTGTTATTTTCCTGAATATCTTAGTCAGGAATTTGGGCAATGGGGGAAGGTGACTTAGTAGAAATAACACTACAAGTTTTGTAGTAAAATTTCACTGCAGTGAAGTCGATAGCAAAACTACCAATTATTTCTGCAGGACAGAGATTTCATACAAAATCTTCCTACTCTTTCCCTACTGCAGTATAATCTTTATGTCAGTGCTTAATTTGGACAGGTAACAACCATTATTTTGTCAATAGAGTCCTTTTACTGGGATAAATATATCTGAGCACACATGTCTTGGCAAGTAATTGGCCAGGGAACGAATTGACTCTATCAGTGTGCTGGTGACTCAAAGCCAGGACGTATCTTGGTGCATCATTCATGTAGCAGCAACAAAATTATAACCCGACACAAGTTTTTGACCGCCTTTATCTCTGAAAACAGCACTTTGTGGGATGGCTATTACATATTACACTTTAATGAGGGATCATATTTTATGATATGAGGTTATATTGCTAAAGACACTTAAAAAGGATTCAGCTGCTAGGAAATAGAAAAATATGAACTTTATTCATTGAGAGAAAATTATTTCTGTGTTTTTCTTTCGTGAAGAAAATGTTGCATAAAAGCAATATCAATAAATTCTTCCTCTACCATGCAGTCAGTAGATAGACTATTACTTCAGCCTTTACATTATCTTTTCTCTCCTCTGGCCATTTTGATTAAATGGGTATGTGGTCTCTGTTCTCGGGACACCAAGGGGAATTAACCTCAGTGATTTTTCAGGTGACTCTGCCCTCATTTATGCCTTAGGCACCACTCCAGGGATACAACTAGAAGGTAATTATCTAGACACTAGGGAAGGGAAGTTAATGAATTGGAAAGCAGTATTGAAATCGAGCCTTTACTAACTAACATACACATTTACCGGCTCTGTGAAACAATGTCCTTGGAAAGGCCACTGCAGTAATGGCAGAGTTTCAAAGGGAAGCCCTTTAGATATTTCCTTAGGTGTTTTATATATGCAATTGCATATTGACCTGTAGATGTGGACTCATGAAATCACACAAAGTGACATTCCAGAGCAACCTTTCAATATGCCTTGTAGGGCTGAATTGATTTTAAGGTGGATCCTATTTAGTTTATGAAAGAGTTTATGTGTTTGATAACTGGTGACTGGACTGGAGCGTATCAGTCTCATGTTGCTTTGAAACTTTATGCTACCTTGAGGGTGATCACCAGGCCTTTCGGGTTCCTCTGTCTTTGGAGAAAATTGCTCATGACTTTTTCGCAATCATTTGTTTCCTTCCTGAGGAAACAGAATAAAGGATCTTTCAAAGCTGCAACACATACTTAGAGGGAGAACAGGAGAATACAAGTTAGCTTCTTACCTGATGCCCACAGCTAAGTTGCTTTCTCTGTTTTCTGCTAAGAAATGCATCTGGCAGACTGGATAGAGGTGCAGATGCATACATGCTGTATGAAGAAGTCATGATTCTCCTTAGGAATACCAAAAGAAGCAAATCATGTAGGCATGCAGCTGCAGAAGCTGATCCTGCATAAAGCTACCTCTGTAGCCCTGTCTCACCATTCCCACTGTACAGGTATGAGGACAATGCTTCTCTGTTGCTTCCTCTGCCAGGCACTACACGGCCAGAGGCTGTGCCAGAATGCACTCGACTAGTGAAGCCTCTCTGGTCAATGCCTGTGGGCAGAAACGAGCATCTCATTCTTTCCTGCTGGAAGGAGGACCTAATTCCTAAGTAAGATGTCTCCCTTTCCCCTTGTTGGAGGAAGCTGCTGTGAAGTTTGCTTTCCTTGGTACCAGCACATAGCCATATGTATTTTGTCATCAGTTTGCCCATGTAAGTTTCTGATTTGAGATATGGGTATCTTGAGATGCCAGGGCCAGGCTGTTTGCCAAGTTGCAGTTGAGGTCTCTTTCCCACGCGGCTAATTACAACGGGTGTGTTCATCTTCCATCTGGCATGAGGTTTGAATCCCACTGTTGCAACTTCAGGAGATTGCAGCGTAGGCGGTGCGATAAAAGGGTCTGCAGTGAGGGTTCAGAGCTGTTTGTTCTGGACCTGTTTGTTCACATGAAGGTGCTAACACACCTGCAGTCTTTGTGCTTAGTCCTAGAGAGGTATTTTTTTACGCCTGTGGCCACTTTGATGCATGAGTTTTACCCTAGTGGTTCTGACTTGCTCTGCATTGGTCTGGGATCATAAGGCCTGGCTTCTGTATGAAAGAAGACATAATCTCCCCTTCCATTCTGTAAAAGTAGATGGCTGTATTGTTGATTTGTTTTACATGGTAACTCTGGGGATGTAAGCCTCTGGGCAAAGAGAGGCTATTTTGTGTGCTTTATTTCTTCCTCTTTCATCCTTAGCAAGCACAGGCATAATTTCATCTAAAGAAAAGCCACACTGTGAGCAACTACATATTTCTGAGCCATTATTACTATATTGTAATGGGTGCACCTCATGGACAAACCCAGTTTCTGAGTTTGCTTTAGTGACTGCATCCTGCCAACAGATTGGTTCATATTCTGGGAGATGTTTTTCCACTTTAGTTCGTTCTGTTCACAGGTTTTCATAAATAACAACTTAGGATGTGATTTATTGCTCCTAAGTATTGTCTCTACGATATCAATTAAATAAATACACATTAAGCATAATGATAATTGGCTGATGTTCCTCAGGGTTCACTCCCTGGCCTTCTGTTCTGTGCAGTTCACGCAATCTATATCTGTAGATTATGATGATGAACAATCAGGGTTGTAGAAGAAATATATTTTGCTTACCATCAACATTTTTCAGCCTCTATTAGTGACAGTGTTTTGCTGAACTGAAAAACTGAATGTCCATAAACCACCTGCGCTTTAGGGGAGTTTGGATTTAGCATGTGAAATAATAACTGAGTAACTACTGTCAAGAACTTAAAGTACTCTGCCTTTGTTTGACACATTTTATAGTAAAGACACTACCTGTCATTCCCATAGCAGAAGGTAAGTACTTATTTCTTTTTCTGTTTCTACAACAAAGAACAGAAAAAAATGAAATAAGAAACTCTTCCTAGGCTTTTCAATCAACGTTTGTAGTAACATGCATTTTTTTCACATTTCTTATTATCAGGAATGAAAAACAGAAATCCTAATTGGCGTTATGGATGGCTTATATATTCCAGTCTTTTAAACAAATCTATATTTTACACATTTCTAATTAAAATGCAATAATACTTTGAGAAGTTACTCCTAAAGTGGCTGGGAGGGGACAATTACAATTATTGTTTTTATTTTATTTCCTGGCCTCTTAATGAATTCTGTATAAACCGTATCAGGAAAAATTAATTTTTAAAATACCCAACTATGCAAATTTAATCAGATATGGAAGTCAACATGGGAACATTTTACAATTTTCAACATATTATCCGTAGTAATTTTTTTAAGGAGATTTTGTGAATAAATCCACTGACGTTGCATGAGCCAGAAAATAATTCACATCTCTTTTACATTTGTGTGCTATTTTTATTTCACCTATTTTGAATAAAAAGGGGTAAAGTCTTGGTTTTTTTCACACAGATTCATAGAGGTTAAAAGTGCAGTTCCCAAAGGCACAAAAATGTGCTTTACAACAAACAAATTAATATGTTCTGCAGGGGGTACCTTTGCGTGCTTGCTCTAGTATAGCTCTTTGCCTTTTTTGCAAGGAGTGACAATGTTGGCTCATGTTCCTCTTGTAATCCATTACAAACTGCATATCTTTTCTGCAGAACTGCTGTCTAGGCAATCATTCCTGATCCCGTGTCATGCAATTGATTGTTCTTGGCTCTATATGCGCCCTCCTCCCTGCTTGAACTATATTACTTTTTTCAGTCTGTTTCCCTATTTGTCAAGACGGTATTGAATTTTGTTGCTGCTTTCCAACATCGTAGTGGTATATTCCAGGTTGATATCATCTGCTGATTTAGTGAGAATAATCTCACTTCTACCATTCAGGTCTTTAATAAATATATTAACTAATAGCAATATATTAATTAAGACCAAATAAAGAACCCTGCAAAACCACACTTAATATTTCTTTCCATTTTGATCATGAACCAGTGATATTCACTCTCTGCTAGCAGCTTTCCAGCCAGGTTTGCAATTTGTTACAGTTTTTGTGTAATAGTTTTGTCTGGACCAGGCTTCACTAGCCTGTTTGTAAGAACGTCATGTGAGAAAGTGTCAAAATCTTACTAGTTTTGGGAAAGAGAGGAGATATTGACTACTGGGAATAAGGTTCCTGAGAAACCTTACCAAGTTACTGGGAAGATTGTTTTGATGTGTTTTATCTTTATCATACCCATTTGCTCTCTTCTTCCTCTCTTTGTCCTCTTCACAACTCTTTCAGCTGGTTTGTCTGTCCATTCCCAGACTGAGGTTACACTGGTTGATGGTTCCTCAGGTCCCACCCTACATCTCTGTGTAGAGATAAGTCTGTGTCATCTGGTACCTCACTTACCCTCTTCAATCTCTGCAAAATAGCTGCCAATGGACTTGAAATTGGCTGACTCCATTCTTTCAGTTTATATTGTGAAATTCTTCAGGTTTAGCCATTCAAAACCAACTAAGCTATATAAATATCCTGCAGCCTGTTGCTACCCTACTTTTTTTCCTCCTTACTGCTACTTCACATCCCCTCCAGCCCCCAAGAAAAAAACAATACATAGAAATGCATATATGTTTCGAGCAAAAAGAAGACCAGACATTCCATATGTTGCATTATCTATTGCTCTGTGAAACTTTGAGCCTTTACTATTACTGAGCTATATTAGTAATTTAAGATAATTTCCAAATACAAAACATGAGGCAGAATAGCTGTGAAATGATGAGCTCTCCTGTGAAATTGTTTCATTTCACAGTCAGGAATGTATTCATCTTATCACGACAAGAGGGCAGCACAGCTGAGCTGAAACATTGTTTTAGGGTTGATAAGGTTCAGCCTTATCCTATTAATCCATTTCCAGTTATCTTGTAGATAGAAGGTATTACACAGCAACCTCAAAAATGGATGGAATGCAGTATTATTGCCACACACTTGCCAAGAAAAAACTGCAAAAGGCATTGAATATATAAAAGACTGTAGAAATGTTAAGGGTTATCGCTGTAATCTAAGTATAGGAGCTGTGTAAATTGATGGTGTTTGCGGGACTAATAGGGTACAGTCTTTCACGACTGCTGAGAGTCTAGTACCTAACTTTCATCCTCTTTGAAAGATGATTTCAGGGTCAAGGTTTGTATTGGGACCTTCAGGATCAGCATTATTTCTGAAAAACTTGGGTATTCTTACAGCATCACTTTCCAATCTCAGGAATTTTTTAGACAATGTCAAAGAAGACATTTGCAATACTGATATATAGTAACGACTTTGGGAATATTCTATGAAGATATCAAGATTTTATGAAGACCGGGATCATCCATTTATCGTTTCCTTCAAAATGTGAATAATTTGCGATTGTCGTCATATAAATACGTCCTATTAGTCCATTGTTTATGCTGTAAGACAACAGGTAGTGAGGTTTGGTTTTGCCCCAGAAAACTCCCACAAACACAAACTTTCTTTTTGCCACCTTGACTGTATTCTTAGCCTTTTTTTTTCCAAAGGGAAGTTACTTATAGAACCGTGGTCTCAGTTTGCCTCTGCATCCTTTAGTCTGGCAGACAACTTAACCCCCTTGGAAAGAAGGCTGGAGGGATTGGGGGTTCATGTCTCACATCCTAAATATTTACCTTGAACATCTGTCCTCCTGCTGGGTGCCAGCAGGTGCTGGGTGATGTGTCAGGAGGGAGGAGGTGGCACCGACAGCCCTGGGCTACCTGGGATTTTGCCTAGCCAAGGAGCGGGACAGGTAGGGGACAAGGGTGGGAGCTGAGAACAGCAGTGGTGTAAAGCTGATGGTACGGAGGTCCGTCTACCTGTGGACGGTAAAGCTAAGGTTTTGCTAGCTTTTCTACACACAGGTCGTTGGAATAGTATTTTATCATCTTTATTAATGATACTGAATTATGTTAGAGGATTTAATTGTCGGGGTTTGCCCTATCAGATATTTAACCTGCTAGTTATTCATATATATGCATTAAAACTGAGATCTCTGTGATGTTACAATTTTCTCTTAAGAGAAAAAGCACCATTTTTTTGAAGAAAAGAACCATTTCAGTGTTGCTTTTTGTTCACTCTTTTACCCTCTTTTGGTCCCAGCTGTTTATTAATCTAAAGGAATGTAGGGATTATCTTCTCCATTACTGATGTGCCGATTCTGGTGTGTCTAGAGGCAACATTTGAGTGACATAATTGAACTTGGTGCCGAGACTGTTTTAATTACGTTAATTTTAATTATATACAGTACATTTTAATTACACAGACTGAGACAGAGGGGCCCCCATCTATTAAGATCCTCTGCAATGCATTTGCATAATGGGACCCTATTTCTGTGTGCAGTGTTACACTTCTTGATGGCTTCATTACTGGTGGAAGATGCTTTTTTTTTTTTAATTTCATTTACATTTGTGATTTTAGCAAGCACATTTGAAAGGCACCTGACAGCCTTCATTCCCCTGCACTGAAATGATGCATTTTAACCCAAATATTAAAATTAGAGGAGAAATTAAAGAAGCTTCTTTTTTGTGTGTGTTACTCAGTTCCTGTGCCAGACAGGGCTTCCATGGACTCAACTGGGAAACAGTTTAAGAGTTTTTATAACGGTTGGGGAGCACTCACGTGTAATAGATGAATAATGCCCGAACAGATGAATAATGCCTTACCTCTCTGTTCACCATAAAAACTGCATGGCTATGGTCAAATGCGTGTTGACAAGGGACATATATTTACCAGTAAATATAGATTTCCCAAAGGGGCCTTTTATCTCTGCTACCCTTCTTAGACCCCATTTTTTATGTCTCTGCTGGGGCCCAGGCCACACGTACCTTCTTGTGTGCAATGTGGTAGCTTCCCTTGAGACCCTGAAAAGGTCTCAATCTGTGGCCACATCCTGTCCCATCCTCTCCCTTGGCACCGAAACCATGCAGGGTGATTAATTTCCCTTCATAGGAGCGTTATGATGAGCCACTGGCGCAGGGCTGGCTCTGTTCTCCCATTAATCCTGAGGCTATTGGTGACCCCAAATACTGGACTTGAAGTCCTGGGTCTCAACCACAGGAGAGGTGGTGGTCCGTTAGCCATATTGTGACATTATTTGGTTATAGTCACCTCGTCCCTTTGCATTTTGTGGTGTGCTTTGGATATAGATAGCACATTTAATTTTTGAAAATGCTAACAGGATCAGAGTCCGCTGTTGGAAACATTCACAGCTGTCAGTTACTTCTACCTTCTTTAAGTGTTTCCTAAACACTATTCACCCTGACACGACATTAATTCATTGAGCCTAACCTCAACATCTTTTTCTCTCACAGAGCATTATTCCTATACGTGAAATGCCTTTCTTATGGGATTTGGGGGACTGTTTTTTCCCCCCTCTTTTCTACTGGAAGACTTTCATTCTCAAGTGAGACACACAATAGAAAATTTACAATAGTAAATAAAACAAGGAACAAATTACAATTTGTTTGGGAATAGCAATCCCTAAATTAAAATGAATGTCTAACGCTGGGGGGGTTATTTTCGGATGTCTCAAATTAGTAGTCTAGGATTTGGAGCATAAGTACACATCCAAATATACCTGATTCAGTAATTTATGTTTGGTCTTTGAAAAGGAATGCAACACGTGATGAGGCTGGGGCACAATCAGATGGACTAACCCATCTAATCCGATTAACCACCCTGTACATCTTGTCCCCTTGAAAGCAGAAAATAGAAAAGGGCAT
>VZSZ01004714.1:576353-638490 GCA_013398815.1 Ibidorhyncha struthersii | reverse complement strand
CCCCCATTCAGATGACTGCTCCCTCCACTTATGTCTGACCTAAATCATTCTGCACAACCGGGTAAGACAGTAGAAGCACAGGTATACTGGCACGTGTAGGGGAAAGGAGGCACAATTTTCAGTATAGGTATAGTGATATGCAGCTGGAGATAATAATAATTAACCTTGAATCAGAAGTAGAGAGGGTATTNTCTTGATTTTGGTACTTCCTAATATTTAATAATTAATTAAATATTTAATAAACTAAATATTTATTTTAATTAATTCAGTATTTAATAAGAAAACATATGCTGGATCTGGTCCAATTCGAAACAAAATGAATCTTTTCACTGAAATGAAATAAAATGTTTAAATTCAAATTGGTTTAAGCAAAATATTCATAGGCAATTTTCTTAAATTCATTGCTGACTTAGTTGTAGTTTGGGTCCCTTTCCCTCTTATCAGCCACACTCCCCGAAGCAGTTTATTCTGCATTATGCAGTGTGTTTTCGCTCTGACCAAACTATGCATTGAGAATCATAAAAATCACATTCAGGAGAGACAATTTCACCACATAGTCTGGCCCAAATAGAAAACAGGCCTTGTAGGACACCCATACAAAGGCATCCTCATATCAGAAACGCAGTGAGTGTTGTCCTTGTTTAGAAAACTTACTTGTACGAATCCTGAATCAAATTCACTTTTGGAACTTCCACCTTGTAAAATGTATTTGTATTCCAAAATGTTGTCATAATTTGGGAGAGCCAAGCTGTTGATGTGACACACTTTCTTTGCCATAAAGTCAGTCATAAATCATCAGAATATGCTATAAAAATTCGGTGTTTGTTAGTTGTTCCTTGGATCTAATAGTGAACAACTCCTCCTGGAGTGAACAGTTCCAACATCTTTATTAGGGCTTTTTTTATCTTTTTGCTGTGATCATTAATTAATACTACTAACACTAGATTTCATCGTCCATGTTTATCTCTCAGCCATTCAATAACAAGCTTTATTTTTGAACGACCTGAATACATTACTGTGGCGGGTTGACCCTGGCTAGAAGCCAAGCTCCCACCCAGGGGCTCGCTCACTCCTCCCCACTAAGCAAAGGGGGGATGGCAGGGGGGAGAGAAAATAAGAAAAAAAACAGTAGCAAGAGAAAGTCAGGGAGACTTCCCCCTTGCTGTCACTGTGGGCCACATCCAACCCCTTCAGCGAGGCAAGGACTGATGCAGGGTGGTGGTCTGTCAGGACACAGTGATTCCTCTCCACTGCTCCTTTCTCCTCATACTTTTTCTTCTGCTCCAGTGTGGGCTTTCCACGGGCTGCAGAGACTACCTGCTCCACCATGCAAGGCATGACCCCACACTCCCACTTCACGTACCATAAGGATATTTCACACGTGTGTTTAGCTGGAATCTTGCACTTTCATAGCCCATACAGCACTAACGCTCATGCATTCTGGATCAGAAAATTGTGCTGGATCACCTGGCAAAATTTAGTACAACTATCAACGAGAGTATAGATTTTTATAAGATTAAACCGTTAGACTGTCTTGCGAATTTAAACTTAGCAGTTGGATCTGTAGAGATATAAGTGCATGTAATATATATGTTAAAATGCTCTATAATGTCCTTGAATGCAGTCTTGCAGCTCTGTCTTCAATCCTATAGGATGCTTTTTTGCTCAGTATTTTTGAATGTAATTCACAAATGATATGAAGTCACAAGGAATCTTTCTTTCCCCATCACCACGTCCTGATCACTAGTCAAGAGCAGGATTTGGCTCAGGTTGTGGAAAGTAGTTGATAGAACATGAAAAATGTGTGCAAAAAATCTCATGCAGCAGAAAGGATACGTAGGGACACAGGAGAAATTGCATGGAGAACGAGGAGGGATGGATGCACTGAGAGCCACAGGGCACAGAAAAAATCGAAAATCAGAAATAGAGTGAGTCAGGGGCAAGAAGAATGAAGTAATTTTGTCAAAGGGAAAGACTCCTTGTCCTTGTCTGAGGAGATTCAAACCCAGGCCAGAGCATGACAAAAATCATTTTTTTCACATGAGGTCCATCGTTTCAGAACACTGGGGAACTGGGCCTTCCCGCCTTCGAGGGGTGCCACAAGCCCCAACTGGATGTTCATTCCTCCTGCCAGCCAAAAACTGGTGTGCTGGAGCAGGCGATGTTACATGCTATCTTGCAAAAGGGAAGTTAAACTTTGTTGTTACCTTACTATTTGAATTGCTTTCACAGCTATACTATTGCCTTGAATGAAGACAAAACTGTTCATCCATTTACTGTTGTCCTCAAGAGGGAGAAGGACTTTGAAACAACTGTTTATACCAGCACAAGGGCTCATCAAGGCTAATGCTCCACGCTGTTTGCTTCTTGCTAAATACCTATTTCTGTAACATTTCCACCAAATTATATCTACATATTCCTGTGTTGGGGTCTGGAAATCAATTCTAACTTGATTTCAGGATTTCAGTCATGGGTTGTACTGTGGCAGTATTTAATCTGCTGTGCTTTTCAGGATGATTTGCCACCTCAGAAACAAAGTTGGAAAGATTTTGTTTTCACCTTGACTTTTGTTTTGTTTTCTTCTTCCAGATGTATTTTACTCTTGCCCGTATTACAGCCTGAATAAGAAGTAAGCACACGAGTTAACTCATTCTGCAACACTGTGGATTTGATTTTTTCTTCGTTGTTTTGCATTTACTTATACCATTTATAAGACTGATAGCTCTGATCACTGAAGTGCTCTGAACTCTGAGCAGACAATCAAATCTGCAACTTTCATTTTACAATCTCAATTAGAACTCAGTATTGCCAATCAATTAAAGAATAAATAGAGATGTGCTGACTCATTTGGAAAATTAATGGTGTTGGCAGCGAAGGAGAGTGGACAGAGCAGGTGTTTGATGTCTGCCCTTGAGTAACTAAACCACTAAAGCTGGGATTAGATTCGAGACCAGGTATAATGTCTGAAACAAAAACATTTTCTGGTACACTGGCTCACATCAATCATATTCCACCACTCACTCAGTTTCAAGCCACAGTGCCATAACAATATTTTTCCAGGTGGGGAATGCCTGAGCTGATTATTTTGGAAAACAACTTGCCCAAGGATATTTTCTCATTGCTTGCATACAAGGAGGAACATTATGTGTGATTTATGTCATAAAAAAAGATATTTGCCCAGGCATAAATGGATATAAAAAGGGAACGGTTCTCTTCAGCAATGTTTTTCTCTATTTCAAATATCAAAATAGTGATGTGTTTCTGACAGAAGGCCAAATTCTCAGGCCATGCTTTGATTAGTCCTATTGGAAATCAGCTCAGTAAGATTTGACAAGACCTAGGCAGGAGATGACTGTCCCATGAAATATAAGAAATTCAAAAAACAGTAGCAACCCCCCCCAAACAAACAAACACCTCCCACCGCAACAGTTACGAACCAGGATAAAAGACTTTTTTTCATATATTTCTCCAAAAGAAGAAGGAACCAGAAATATTACCCTGCACTCCCAAAGAGTCTGAAGGTAAAGACAGTCCTCACGTTACAGGAGACCTGAAATAAAGTTCCAGATCCAGCAGCTATTTTGGTTATTTATACAAAGTGAAATATCTCTAGTGTCACACAACCTTTGTAGCCCAGAGGTAAGGATGTTTGCCTGTCACGTTCTAGGAAAGTGTCCACAGCTACTCGCTCTCTCTGGCCCAGGACTGCTTTTCAGCAGCTGAAAGCCCTCAGATGTGGGGAATTTGGAAAGATTCCCCCCGCCCAGTGCAGCCAAGCCACTGCTGGGTACTGACTCGCCTGGGCCATGAAAGAGCGAGGCTCAAGTCTGGTCACTAATTCAGGCAAAACAGGCAGTGACCATGAGCTCTCCACATTTTGGAGGCCCCTGGCCCTGGTATTGACATGGCGCTTAGGGTCATGGTTTAGTGGTGGACTTGGTGGTGTTAGGTTAATGGTTGACCCAATCATCACAGAGGTCTTTTCCAACCTAAACGATTCTATGTTTCTATTTTGAGGTGCCCCTCTGTCATTATGTTGTGGAGAAGAGCGAGCTGTCCTAACAGGAGAGTCATGAAAACTGGTGCTACAAAGAGGTCAGTTTCTAAGAGATCACGTTCCCTAATGAAATGCCACGCTGTCAGAAAATTCTCAAATGGACATAGTTGCTGTCCTTGTAGTACAGGACCCAAAATAAAGTATAATTAATGTAATTTAAATGCCTTTATAACTTAAATCCATTCCTAGCCAAGAAGAAAGTTTTGGAAATGGAAACATTTATCAAGGTTTTTGGTGGGGATATTTCCTGAGACACATCTGCAGGTACCTCCTATATTGGTACAGTAGCAAGGACTCGTTATGCAGATACGCTAGGGAGTGGCATCCTATAGATGCAGTAAGGGGCTGATGTTCTCCCTCCAAAAAAACCTGCGTGCTCCTGGGCAGTGACGCTAAATTCCTGCAAACTGCATGATACATTGAGTCACCATCTGAAGGATGAAAGGACGAAGAAATCCTCATAAATCCCTTGCTGAAGCACCGCTGCACTATTCTGCTATATCTGGAGTCCTTCGCACAAGCCAAAGTGAGGACAAGTCTTGCCTTTTAGCACATCTTGGTGGCTTGTGCACAGGGAAATGACAGAGAGAGAAGTGGAAAGAGGAGCAGATAAGAGTCATAGATGCACTTGAAAGAACTTAGGGTTTATTGACTGCACATACACAGAATGAAACAATGGAAGTAGCCTTGGAAAGAAAGCAGTCTGCGAGGTGACAGCAAAGAACGTAAGAGACCATAACAAATACAATACAGTTGTACGTGCTCAATGTAAGTACTTTCTCCCTCTGATATCCTACTGCTCTACAAATAACTTTTATGACCCAGTACAATTGTGCTTTTTAATAAAAGGATGGTTATGTCTCCTAGCAGCTAATACTACAGATGTTGAGAAACATCAGTGGCTTAATTTTATTTTATTTTGCTAACTTTTCTAAAGTGAACCATACTGGCACCTACCAGAAAACCTCTCCAGAGGGATCACATACTTAAACCTATGCATCATAACTAGAAGTTATAGTTTTTAATACCCCCTAGACCTGATGTGTGTGGTGTAGGTATCCAGATAGAGAGGATCCCTTCCCCAGAAAAAAACAGACATTTTTTTTTTGAAAAATTCCAGTTTAAAACCAGAACTATCCATATAAAATATCTCCGCATTGCCCTTTCCTATTGCTTTCCATAGGTTATACATTGGGGTCTATCCTTGGTGAACCATCAAAGTACATTAGCAGTGCTCCAGCTATGATGTCTCATGAGAAACGTAGTCTGATTGAAAGGTCTGATCAATACAAGAAAAGAGGAAATGGGAGCGTTTAAACATTATCTGTGGTGAAATACTACAGCAGCATTTTCTGCTACAAACCTTGGTGGTGTGGATTACTCTTCTAGCCATTGAAGAACATATTTTCCTCAGAAAAAAACACATTTTCCTGTCAAAGTCTAGTTTCAAACAAATAAATTTCATCAGTTGTAGCTGCAAGTCATCACCGTTTGGCAGAACGGCTTGCTGGTTGCCTGATATTCTGCATATCTGTATCACTCTCATTCCAAAAAAGAACTAAATGTTTCACTCGGGCACAGACTTCCAACAAAAAAAAGGTTAATCAAATATAGGGGAACAGATTGCAGGAAAACAGAATGAGTGCATCAGCCACACATGACTAAATTCTGCTTTCGAGTTTGCTGGGACTACTGACAGCAGCGTCCCCATTCTTATGCAGCTGTAACTTGGCAGACGCTGGCTGTTAGTACTTCAGTGCCACAGATGCTTGTATAAAAACATCATTTACTTTAGGGTGTTTAAGGTAACTTTTTGGTGTGTGGAAAGGCCTCCTAATGGGTTTCAGAGGGATGCTGAGTTTATTGTATTTTGAAAAAAGACACCTCAGAAATGGAAGTAATTTATGAACATCATCTGAAAATTATGGAGCTTTCTTGCTCAGAAAATAAAGAAACCTTGTTTCCACATACCGAATTTAAAACAAGACGTCAGTCTACAGTGCCTTGAGTCTAGTCTGTGAATAAAAGAAAATAATTTCCCTCAGTGCATATATTTAATAAACTTAACTGTATAAACAGAATTGCTAATGGAGATCCCCAAGCCTGAAGAAATCACAAGCAATGAGCCGAACATAGAACACTGTTGGAAAATTACTTTTTTCCTTGAAAAATGTTAGGTGAAGAACATCAGCATCATTCACCATTACTCAGCAGTTCTAAACACTGTGGGGACAAGGACAGTTGCCTTCTAAGCACCTGTCCGTACAGCTTCTCAGGCGGCCTGTGGGCTCCTGCTGCTGCCATCACCCACACAGCTTTGCTCAGCTCATACAACTTCAGCATTTTATTCTAGTTCTGCAAATTCACTTCTACCCATTCTTAGCATTGTAGAAATAAACTAGGTGGTCCCTCAGGACACTGTGCATGCCAAGTTACTAAAAATCCATGATATATTTACACATGCAAAACCCCCAAAACATTNCCCCCCCCCCCCAAGTGCCAATATCGTGCATTGCAGCTTGTGGGTTCCTGAGGAAGGACTGTATGTTTTAGCTCTCCCATGTCTCTTTTTTTCCTGGCAAAGACAGTCTTTCCCAGTCAGGCAGGTTAATTTATTGTCTTACCCAAACGCAAACATCATCTAACATACCAGGCAAAATCCACTGCAATAGGTCGTTAAACCAGACCTACCCCACAAACAGTATAGGTGTCACGTGATGGGGGAACATCCCATGGAGCTTCTGACACCCTCTCCTTCACATAACATCCCATTTACTCATTTTCTGTTATGGTGTTGTGATCACAACCAGCTGCTCTTTGGTTCCACCAGGAAGGAACCCGTGCTGCTGTGCAGAGCCTGCAGCCCACGGAGGGAGAACAGCGAGGGAGCTGGCAGCAGCCCCCATCACGCTACGGCTGCATTTACCCTCTCACATTAACCCAGAGGCAGGGGGGACACTGTTTTGGGGGGTTTTGTGTTTGTTTTTTAAATGATTTATTAGTATTAATGTTTTTGTAATATATAAATCTGCATTTAGTTGGCCTTTATCTCTGAAAGGAACGCGAGGAGAAGGGACAAATGCAATCACCTGTCACAGTATAAGGCCTGTCCTCAGTGAGATTAAGGAACTGCTGCTTTTTCACACGTCCATGGGCATTCGTTAACAGAAAGAGTCCTCTGCCTATTTATGAAACTGTGTTGCCCGATCTTTCGGTCATAAGAGTAACACGGGTGGTGCTGATCCTCCCCTCCCCGTCTGAAAGCCCCTACTGAGCCCTGTACCAGCAGATGCTTAATGCATTCAGCTAGTGAGACAATTATTATAAGGCTGTAATGCGTTAACAGGAATTGGGGCAGGCTCTAAAGAATAGCAGACAGTCATTGCTAGTTCCACTCTGTAAGCCATATGCCAAATCTGTACAATTGGATTTTTTACAGGTGCCCAACCCTTGTTCTGTGAGTAAGAAGAGGTACAATGATTATGATACAAGGACAATAACAAGGTTAAAATGCCTTTACAATACTAAGGGGATTTGAAAAAAACAAATCTTAAAGGCCGGGATACACATTTATAATCACTTCTGCTTTTGCTTGTGTTATAAAATATTTTAAAGAGGGGCTGAGACATCATTCAGCTTTAATATGTGACACAACAACAACTCATTCTTTGCCCTTTTTCTTGCATCTTGGCTAAAATTTCTTGGGAGGAAATAGTGAAGATATTGCATGTGTTAACTTAAACTAAAGCAAGGATTTAAAAACCAGGAAGCCTATAATGTCTTTGGAAAAGCTTTTGTCAGCATCTTCTTAACCTGAAGGCAGTTGCAGGTGCTGCTCAAAGGGGGAGACACTTCTTGGGATGCATGAGCAGGTTCTTAATACGCTAACATGGGTTTCTGCAACTTTCATGTGATTACATCCCTGTCTTGCAATATCAACTTCCTCCAGAACTAGACGATGCACAGCAATGAAAGGAATAAAATCCAGGGCTTTTTAAAGCAGCTAAAGGAGTTAAGGGATTCCTGAACATCTTTAAGCAGATTCCTTACTGTCATCTTGCATTTGATGGGGCTTTGAATGCTGCAGATAAGTCATCTTAGGGGTGCTTCTTACATTTATATATGGAAGCAGGTAACAGTCTGTCACCTTTTACTTTTAAATGCTATACAAAGTATGTCATTGACCCTGATGCAGGAGTATCTTTTTATTTACAGAGAAGTTTATCCAAGTCCCACTGTTTTCATCATGTCTTTGTCACTACTCTGAAATTGATCATAAGCCTAAGCCCTGGATTTAAGCAATAAAATCAGGTAAGGAAGCAATCCATTAGAATCAAGAAATTCTAAAGTTGTAGACAAATTGGAAAAATGAAAATGTTATGGAAAAGAGCCGCACTTTAAGTTTTGAATAACAAGCATATATGAGAAATTATAACATAGTATGGCTGCAGACAGTTCAGAAAGCTCTGAACGTGGTCAAGTGAGGTAAATTGTTCATAGATAAAATTTTTGAGGAGATTTATGTTTCATTAATTTTCTTAGAAAGAAAGAAAAATGTTCTTTCATTTATTAAGTGTTAATTCACAGATTTTTTTCCATTCACTTCTGTCAAGCACATACCCTGGCTACATTATATCGATTTCCCTCTTCTGATTACATCTCTCATTTGAGGATCTTGACAGTATCATTTTATTGAACCCCTAATGTCACTTTTTTTCTGATTATGAGGTAGAATGCCTCTTTTACAACAGAAATGTTTTTCTGCTCTACTGTAGACAATTTTTTAAAAACGTTTTGTTCTTCTCAACTTGAGCTGTTTTTAAAGAGGTCTATCAATAAAACAGTTGCCCAGTGATTCTTATTGGCTTATTGTTGCAGATGGTCTGCGCTCTGGTAGTATTTTCAGTCTGGTTTAATCTGTTCAAATACTGTAAAACGCCAAAATGAAACTGTTATAGTCCAGCTTTTCTACTCCTAAAACTCAAACATGCTATAGATACCTAACTGTAAAAGAATCAATCACAATTATCCAAATGTTGTAGTGTACTCAAAGAAACCATCAGTCAGTCACTTACTCAAGTGAATGAAGAAAAGTTTCCAAATGCCCAGGGCAGGAGGTCCTTCAGGGACTGCAGGCAGAAGGTCCTACTCCTGCACATTTCATCCTCTATTTCAACCTCTCTTTTTTTTTTCCTGCAATGTCACTTGCTCACATGGAAAAGCTGCACTCTTTTCTTCCAGCTTTTTGTGGATTCCCATTAATGATGGGATTCCAGGAACTACAGTTCCAGCCTGACAAATATGTAGTTTGTTATTGACACCATAAAGGTATGGAATAAAAGAATCCTACCAATTTCCTGACTTCAGTTAACCAGGAGAGATGAACATTACACAGTGCCATTTATTGTTACTTGTAAAATCAGTGTCCTTTGGTTCCACTCCATACAGCTGGAGGTAGTTTCACTTGCACCCTGTCTGCATATGATTCTGGACTACCAAACAAGGTATTTTGGCATGCTTTGAAGCACTGTTGAAGGAAAATTAGTATTGCTCAGCTGTCTTTTTTTCTGCCTTTTAAAAAAACCCCAAACCATAGGAATCATTTACAATACCTGCAATAACACCTAACAGTACAGTAACATCCAGAAATAATTATCAGAGAAAAATCGCTTTAAAAAACCGGGGCATATGGTTTGAAATGCTGCATTCCATAGCATTTCCAATAATGTTTATATTTCCATAGAAATTGTCTTAATAAAATTTTCTCCAGTCTCTAGCTATCATAAAATCCTAGGGCTGTTACAGTGCTCAACTTAGGCTATTTCTCAGCATTTTAGTGATCTCTGGAGAAAGAGGATCCACATGTGCTAGCGGATCAGATGATGATTATGAGCCCTCAATGCAGTACAGCTGTGAGAAAGGCAAATGTTATCCTAGAATGTATCAGCCGAGATACCTCAGCAGAAATAGGGGAGATATTAAAGTACCCTCCACTGGTGCAAACCTCATTTACTGCAACAGATTTTAGTTGCTTACAGCCAGTAAAGTATAGAGTGACCTTTCAAGAGCCACAGAAAACTATGAGATGATCCTGATTATGTAAAGCAGAAGATAAACAGAGCTGTCCCTTAGTCCATCATAAACAAAGCCAGAAGGGGATTATTCCCTTTAAATAATGGGGAGAAATAAACACCAGGGAGGGAACAAAAACTGTTTGATTTATCAAACTTTTCTACATTAGATAAAATGTTTTAAACTGATGTAAATCTGTAAATTCAAAGATGGATGTAAATGAGCTTTTGGAACAGCCCTCCAGCAGGAGCAGAGACTGGGGTCCAGTCCCTCAAAATCAGATATTGGTTCTGTCAGAAACTGATCCAGTTCTTTCTAAGATGCCTTTTTGCCTTTCTGTCTATCCTTATAAGCAGTCCAGGGTTTCTAGATTTTCTAAGTGAAGTCATATATGTTGACAACACCTAAACATACTCACCTGTAGGGTTTTTTGGTTGTTTTTTTTTGGTTGTTTTTTTTTTCTCTATGAAGGAGCTGACACCATTCTTCACAGCATTAGGCAGATTAGTTCCAAACGGATTAAAGTGTTCCACTATTGACCTTCTCCTGCCTGACCTTTTCCAGCAGTGGTGCCTGACATTTCCCCTTTCACCAGTTGCTTAAGTACCTTATAGCTCTCCTCTTAAACCTCACATGAACTCGTCTTTTCCAATATGAGTTTATATCAGATCAGATACACTTATATCCCCTATCCAGTTAATGTAATGGGACTATAATCGAGCCCAGACAAAAGGCATTATTTTACCTGTGCCTAGAGGATTTGCTGTGGTGTGAAAGCATGTCAGGTCAGTGCTGCAAGGAAACGGGGCAAGGAACTAGCTCTGAGGTGAAGCGTGATGGTTTAACACCTACTCAGACATGGAGATTGAATCCGAGAACTCAGGACACATTTTGTAGTCTACTTCACATCAAAAAGATAGATCAAAACTATAAACATCTTTCGTCAACACATGAAATAATCTTGAGGTTCAGGTATGTTTCAAGATTTTTTCTATACTTAAATTATATCAAAGGGTTGGAATTGTCCAGATTTTCTTTTTCCCCTATGGTATTCGTAATCTGGCTCAAACATTCATCATGAGAACCTAAGGAATGTTGGTATCACTTCACAGACATGAGAAGAACCCTTTTAAAGGAAAGAATTTTCTGCTTCCAGGAAGATATAGGGATGCATTATATTTATATTCTTTAATTATGCTTACTGTCTACATTTACAGGGTTCATAATTCATTAGCAGGCTGGTTATTTACTGCTGAGCAGATCCCTAATTGAGGAAATTAAACAACGGGAGCATCCTTATGTTTCACTAATGATTGATCATTTAACCTGTGTGATATTGTGGCCTGCTAAGTCACCCAGTGTTCTGACATTTTTGCTGGAATATAGTACATTTTCCTCTAGCTCAGGAAAATTGCTCTTTTAACGATGTTTGGCATAACACAAGAGGAGAAGTGTAAAGAATGAAAGAATGGAAAGTTCATAAACTTGCTTGTATGTATTTCATTTGATCTATGCTGAGATCTAAATAAGGGGAAGTTTAGAAGGAAGGTTTACTTGTTTTCACAGACAATAAGATAAAAAATGGTTGTGAAAAAAGATCCCATTTTAAAACAGACTAACTACAGCATGTTAAATTACATCAATTCTTTTCAGGTGACAGTAGTTTAACATTTGACAATGAAGCTCAGATCTATATCCCTGTTCAAATATGACCCTGACCAATGTGCTTCCAAGAAGAATACAGTGGCCTAAATGAAAAAAGTAAGTACAGACCAAGGACCAAAGGAAGGAAAAAAACAAACCCAAAAGCAGAAACGGAGCACATAAGGGAAAGGATGAAAGGAATAATAAATAATTTCTGTGGATATCAAAATTAAGAAATCCAATTAATATAAATAATCCACTATTGTAATTTACATTCTGTGCATTCAAGAAAACAATAAGTATGTCTGTTCACTTTGAAATACAAGATTAACTGCCACTGCTTGTTTTTTTAACAGTTGCAGTTCTCCTTTCCTAGTCTTCCTGGTATAGCGTTGAAATAAGAATGTTCTTTCAAAGCTTAGAAAACATGCCAATCATGAACTATCAACTTAACAATCATGATTTTGTCAAAAATATTTTTGTCTCCTCTACACCACTCATAACATTACCAGTCTATTATTTCACTTTGTTCACTTATGCAATCAACTAGACAATCTAATGCCATCTCCTACCTGTGTGCTCTGTCAGTCAATAGTCTGTCTTGTTTGCTAGGGTTTTGCACAAAATTGCAGTGGTGAGGAGAATATTTAAAACTAAGAAAATGCCATAAAAGCATAATAACAATAAATAATAATACCAGAAAAATAGTCAGTAGTGTTAAAAAATACAGCCCCTCAAAGTACTTCAGACTAATTTTCTTAAATTGACTGTAATTTAGTTTAGTATGATCCCCTTTAATATGTAGTATATCTGTATTCGGTTTCTCCGTTGAGTGTTAAATTCTAAGTATAACATCCATCAGCATAAATAAGTGGCTAGGTACTGTTTTTTTTAAATGTTATTCATACCTCTAAAACAAATGAGACCTGTAAACATCTTGTACTTTATTCTCAAACCTAAGCTATTATTCTTATGCCAGATAAAGAGAAGCCATGCCTTGGAGCGATTTTACACAGCCTGGAGAAAGACAGAATAGTGTTGTGTTTGGTGAGGTTGCAATGATTGCTGATGCTGTGTGACAGAAATAGGTAAGATTCTTAGACAAATTATCCCTACTTAAATTATGTATTAGTACTTAGACTGTGTAAATACACTAGTTAACAGTCCCTGATTAGCAACATTTCCATAGCAGATATCCCATTTCACAACAAAAACAAATGAATCCACTGATTTACCCAGTGCAGCTTATGTAGCCACCTCCTTTCAGACATTTTACAGCTGAAGGGAAGGAAGAGTCATCCTAGAATCACGGAGTTGGTCATTTAGCCTGACTTGTTAGAGGCTTGGATTTTGAATCCTCCCCCATCTGTAAACACGTGCCAAAAAAAAAAAAGGTGCAGGGAGAGTGCAGGTGGTAGAGCATGGTCTGGCTGCTTGGGTTTCATTTGTGCTGTAAATCGCATAATGCAATCAATATATAGCACAGGAGTAAACAGCAGCAGCAGCAACAGCGCAGCAGCATTGGCTTTAGCATGTACAAAACCACAACTGGGACACAAATGGCATGGACCTCAGAAACGCATGCTGGTCATTGCAGTGAGCTAGAGGTAATGTTGCTGCTACCGTTACTTGGGCTAGCTGAATTTAACCGATGATCAGAGGGCTGGAGCACCTTTCCTATGAGGACAGGCTGAGGGAGTTGGGGTCACAGCCTCCAGGGAGACCTTATAGCAGCTAGGGCCCCCTATATAGGAGGGCACCTACAGGAAAAATGGGGAGGGACCCTTTATCAGGGTGTGTAATGACAGAATGAGGGGTAATGACTTTAAACTGAAAGAGGTGAGATTTAGATTAGATATTAGGAAGAAATTCTTCACTGTGAGGCTGGTGAGACACAGGAACAGGTTGCCCAGAGCAGCTGTGGAGGCTCCATCCCTGGAGGTGTTCAAGGCCAAGTTGGATGGGGTTTTGAGCAACCTGGTCTGATGGGAGGTATCCCTGCCCATGGCAGGGGGGTTGGAACTCGATGATCTTTAAGGCCCCTTCCAACTGTAAACATTCATTATTTCTGCTGACACATGTAGTAATCACAGCTTTATCCAGTTATAACCTATGTGTAGGGCATATTTGACAAAATAAAGTATGAAAGTTTTCAAGGAAACACATCATCAGGAGTGAAACCACTTTGGGCAATAGGTTCGTGTTATCCACAGCATCTTGAAGTCATCCATGCCTGCTGCATTTTCTATTAAATATTTGTAATTCTACAAAAATCAACTCAAAACAAATGACTATGAGAAAGTTTATCACATGAAGATTCTTCTTCCAATAACACCCCCATTACCTTCTCCCTTCAGCAGCCTTTTAGGTCTTTTGTGATGTAAGAACCATTGTACACAGACCCCTATCAAGTCCTTGTCATGAAAGGTATGAATTCTTGATGCTCCTCTCTGCTTACTGTCAAGGCTGCCATATGACTGCAGTGACACTGAGCACAGGTCTTTGGCTTATCATCCAGCATGAGGAAGAGTGTCTACCTACTTCCAAACCCCACTAGTAATTTAAGAAAACAGGGCTATGAGCCTTCCAGCTCCTTCTCTTTGCCAGTGAACCTGAAGGAGTTCCGCCTTCCCTAGGGAGCTCATAGGCAGCTGAGATGTGAACAATGAACTCCTGCTCCTAAGCCTTCAAACCACAAGAATATTGCACCTAATAAGTATCAGCAGTAACTACTGAAAACAACTTTTTTAGAGCAGAATTTCATGCACTCAAATCACTGACAGTTTTGTGGTTCCCCCCCCAATGAAAATTAACTCAATTTCTATAGCTAATTAAGTGTAGCAGCCTCTTCAACTTCTAATTCATCCCATTGAGAGACCCACTGCTCTGGAGGGTACTTGCAAAGCATATACTGCCTCTTTGAATAAATAGGCTCTAGCCTCTTCCAAGCACACTAAAATGTTAATACAATGGTGTGCCTATGCTGTCACAGTGTTTTCCACGGTAAAAGCAAAATAATAACAAAATAGGGAAAGAAAAAATGGGGAAAAAAGAAGTTTCAAGACTTGTAGTGCAAACCATTTGAAATTCTCACACTTCACTGTTTTTTTCTTTCTTATTAAATGGAAGGAAAAAATAAGGAAGTACTTGGGACTTGTTCCACGCCAAATTGCTTCTGAAGACAGACCTGACTGACTGAAGTGCAGTTCTCTGTCTGGAGAAGTCTTCTAGTGTTTACTTTCCAGCCCTCTTCCCACTACTCTTCTGAAAATGGGCATGACCCCATGAATGGAAGATACTCAGACAGGTTGCCCAGGATCAGTATCACCTCAGGCCTATGAGAGCTCATGGGACATTTGACCCTTTTCTCCCTACCCAGCAAATCTGAGGTATGTTTTGCCATTGAGGGACAGTCACTACTTCTTGATTCCACTGACAAAATATTAAGTATTCAACAAAGTGGCAATTGGTTTAAAATACAATGTTCACATCTGTGGGGCCTGGAAGATGTCCATATGTTTCTTTATTGTCCCAACTAGCACTGTACTTTCATCAAATGCAGATTGATGTTTTACTTCAGCCCTTGCAAATCTTTGCTGAATGTTTTGATTTACAAGTTCAAACCTTCTTCTGCAGGTACAATTCTCTTTGCAGCATCAGACACTCAGACGACCCAATGGAAAAAAAATAATTAGACAGGAAAAATACTACCAGACTATTTTATAGTACATATGTGCTAAATATTTTCTGAAAACTTCAAAATGAAAAACAATTACTTTGCACCAACAAAGCAATTATAATGAGGAGTCAACTTGAATGCTTTGCAACAGTGCATCCTTTACCATTGATGAAGTGTTTTGTTTTCCATTTGAATGCAAAACTCCCCCGTCTGCACATAAAATGCATAATTTAATCCCAGACTGACACATGCAGTTTCCACAACTGCATGTCTAATGCACACATTTCTAATTTGCATAAACTCATGGAGTTCCTGAGCGAGGTAATACTATTTCTTGCATGCTTCATGCAGAGCTTTCAACAATTCCTGTTTTGAAAAGCCTTTCCTCTCAAGTAAGCTTTCTTGTTCATAAACACCATGAAAAAGAACTCTGAAATGGTGTCTTTAGATGCCTTATTTTAACAAGCAAATTAAAATCCCATGATACTTGAACACTTTTGCTGTCATTGCTGCAGAGAGTGCAATATAAGTGTTTTATTGACCTTTCTTTTTCCCCCTCAAGGTAGTTCATTTTTCATGCTAGTCTGAAAAAGTGAAAAACAAATAGCAGGTAGTCAGCAAGGACACACAAACCTCAACTAAGCAAAAGTCAAGTTTTTTCTCCCCAAACTCACGATACATGAAGTAAATCTAAAAAAAACCAAAACAGTAACATTGTAAGACTATTCAGTGTTCTGACCTCTGATCTTTCCTATCTTATTGTTTATCATGGGCTTCTATTATTTTACCTACGCAGCAGGAAGTAGCACGTGCAAATGTATCCAAAGGCCTTCAAAATACTACTTTTTGTTTTTTAATCTAGGCACTCAGATGTTCATTCAAAAATTATTAACTCTAAAGCAGCAAAGTGAATGTTGCAAAAAGAAACCCTTCAAAGGACATAATTTAAAATAATATATCTCTAGATACCACCTGAACTGAGAATTAAGACTTTGTGCCAAAATAGTTTGCTTTGAGTTTCAGTGTTTAAGAGCTGTCAGTGCACTTTCGTTCCACACTTAGCTTTACACATGACATTAAATAATTCTTTGGAGAAACTCCCCCCCTAATTTCCAGGCAACCTGTAATCATACACTGGAATCTGTCTGATATTCCTCTGCAAAACCAACAAGATGGCTGGTTGCTGGAAACAGAGGCATCATCACTATATAGTGAAAAGCCTTTTCGGACTGGGAAGAAACTGTTATCTACTATAACATTGTAGATTTCTAATTCCTTTCTCTCTTTGTATCCTTAAGTTTTCGGTCACAATGCCTGAATAACTGTTAATGAAGGAGATTTACAATGTGCATTTACACATGACCTGTAATTTATATTTATACCTCCTTAATTCCCCCCGCCTGTAAACTCACAGCAGTTCTCTTATCCAGGACCCATTAGACTGGTGAACTTCATCAGGCCTCTCCAAAACCCATCAGGCTCTCTGCTGAGATTCTAGAGTATTATTTAAGCTGTATGAACTCTGTAAGCAATAGGGGTAAAATAATTATTAACAGCTGAGCTATATTTATATATTTCTGCTCATTCAGCATTTAAATCACATTCTCAGGAAGAGATGGCCAAATGGCTTCCTTATCCAAACAGGTCAAGGAAACATCCCATGATTCCTTCATTTACTCCAAAGCGAGCCCATAATCACAGACATCACCTAATTTCCATTCCTAGAAGAAAGGCTGAGAATTGCCAGGTTCTCAGCAGCCCACATGAGCTAGAGGGCCTTCACAGCCCTTGCTTCTTTGCAAGTCATCAGACAGTCTTCTCTCGCTCCTCTTCCTAAATTCTCCATGAATGGCCTACTCTGTTACATCAAAACTGACAGCTGTTTTGTCAGCTGTTCATTTTAATTCTTCCACTTTTGCCCCCATTTGGCAGGCTGCTCCTGGAAATTCTACTCCAGACGCTAATTCATTAGCACGGTGAAATTAATATGCTTCACCTCTTGTTACGTAGAAGCAGAAATCAGTTAAGAACCCTTTTTTTAACAAAAGTTATGTACAGAGAGCATCATCCATCCCTATGCATGTGACAAGCTGTCACATATTAAACAACTATGCAGCTAATGTTTTGTTAATTTAGTTGTAAACTTGTACCTTTTTAGCATGCATTGCATTATTCTAAAAAAAGACCAATCCACTCCATTGTCACCAAGAGGCAGGTAATGTTGTTACACTGTCGTCATCCATAAATACTTCAAAGAATCACCTGTGACAACTTTTAAACTGTATTTACTTTCTCTTTTCCAACTTATAATGAACTTTCAGAGACTACTGGTAACTGTATCCTGTGCCTCCTGAAGATGGGCTGGGAAGTTTGAGGGCAACAAGCCTTCTTTTCCTCTGATCATTCACAGCAGACCAGTATAAGAGCAAATAAATTGTGGGTCAGAGATCTCAGAGATTTCTTTTACGCAACACAGAACAAGTTTGGAGGCAGACAGTTCTGCTTTGAGTAGATAAACATGGAGAAATTAACAGTTGCTACTAGAGTCAACCAGACAAACAAGAACAAACAGAACTTCAGAAATAAAACGGGAAGTTTTAATTATGTCCAACGTGTTCTGAATACATGAAGTTTTGATGCAGTGATCTGTTCACCTAATCCTGGAAAGGACTCTTTTATAAATGTTTTGTGATCAGGTATTCTTACAGGAGATGATTGAGTCTTGAACGTTTTCAAATGCTCTCAGAGCAGAGCTGAAAGCGAAGGCTGTAAAATTCAGATTTGGTCCTGTGATTCTGCTAGATTACAACTCCTGATGTAGCCTCTGCCCATAATACAGAGGTATGTTGAAAGCTTCAGTTGAAAGCAAGAAACTGGCTAAGTTTGTTTGTAAAACAGTATTGATTTATAATTGAAGGTTTTACTCTAGCATTGCAAAAATTAATACATTGACTTTTAAGTATAGTAAATAGACTTCATGAAACATACATGTCAATTCTTGACAAATCTGCAACAAAACTAATGCTGCAGTAAAAAACATAGGCAAATATGCCACATTTTTTAGTCACTATTTTATATCACTCTGCTTTGTGATCTATCTGCAGATTTAGCTAATTTGTCACAATCAGCAAGACTGTAGCTTTGTTTCAGACAAACTATTAAAAAAGTATTGTTGTATTGCATAAAGCATGCTTTTATTCACAGAAATTATTTGTTGAATCATCTTGGTCTTATCTAGTACATATCAGAAATAAAGCTTAGTAACCACTCACAGAGATAGTTTGGGGTTTACACAAGAGAAAATCCTTTTCTGTCCCAAACTAATACAACAAACAGAACTTCCATTGGGTTCACAGACAAAACATTCTGCAGGTCTCATAAGCCATACACCTCAGTTATTTCACATAGTAGAAGAGGTCCAGAACTTTAAAAGACACAAAGCACTGGAAACACTCACCCCAAGAAATTACCACTAAATAAAACCCCTCTTTAAAAGTTTTTTCCCCAAAACTCTATATTAACACAGTATAGGCACTCTGAGGTCACTACAGCAAGGAAAATTCATATGTCTATAGCAAAACTGGCCTTAAACAGATCTTACTAACTGCCTGTAGGAGCAAAAAACACCTTAGAGAGACAACAAAGGTAGCTGAACAGCCCAGATATCCACATTAAACAAGTCCCAGTACACTTACCAGAACTATAGCAACAGCAGCATAGCTGAGTATAACTCTGAAATAACTTTCCAGCGTTACTCTCCTCATGGCATTCAGGTTAGCAGTTAATCAGTAGCAATTTCACACCAGCCAAGCAAAGAAAAGCCCCCTGAATCAACCCAGCTAGACTGGCTAATTTCTGAGAAACCAGCTGGCTACATCTGCTGAGGGATTTGTAGCCTACGGCCCTGTGTGTGCTTCAGTGGGATTTGTTAGGAGCAGCAGCAATGAAGCATTTGCCAAAGGCACAGGATCACACAGGTGTAGAAGTTCTTCCACCTGGATTAATGGCAAAATTCTGCCACATGGGAACATTTCATCCCAAAGGAAAAAATCTTAATAGCCTTAATAATTTGAAATAGTAGGATATCATTACTACCGTGCCTTGACTTCACAGCTATGGCAGAGCGAGCTGCTCAAGGAGAAAGTTCCTTTGGTTTAAGCTTTGGTTTTCAAATTTAAAAGAAATTGAAAAGCCTGTGCATGTGTTTCCAGAAACTCCTTGGGGTACCAACATCCTGAGGTTTCATTTGCCTCCTTTCATTGCTGAAACATATTCTTAATCAAGAAAGCTGGGAAATGCTCACGCTTGTCTTGGTAGTGTAAAAAATACCCCCTTACTCTCTGAATAATATAAAAATGAAAGCAATCTTTTTCATTGAAACACTTTAAGTGGAATCTGATATGATTATTAAAGTATTAGTGTAATTTCTTTATCACAGCAGGTATGAGACATACCTTTCTTTCTTTACTGGGAGAATCCTTAAACAGAAACCAACGTTTTGTATAACAAACTTCTCTAAGGCTTCCTGAAAAAAAACAACCCAACAGTCATGAAACTCAGCTCTTCCTATATAACAAAAGTAAAATTTAAAAAAGAAATCCTACACACACACACACACAAATCCCAAAGCTCTTATCTGTTGCTGTTTTGCTCTATTTTAAACTATCTTGGTTACCTGTATTGTTAACAGAGCTTTTCTGTAGTAAAATGCTTAAGTTTCCTCTGGCTGCATGCATTTGAAAACAAACTATATGTTTGGATTTTCCATGTATTGTCAGTTATTAAAAGGAAAACAGCCTAACTATGGAAAAAGAAGGAGAAAAGCCCCTCCAAATACGTTTTTGAGACCATCTGAGAGTGCTCTGATCTGAAGCACAGAGCTCCACTATGACTACAGTGTGGGCACTGGTCCCGCAATGGTCACAAGTATTCAGTTTTCAATTCAGAGGTCTCTGGGACACTTGAGGCATTTTCTCTCTCTTCTATCCCTTGAATACACAAGGCTTCCTTCAAGTTTGAAGGGAATTCTCTCGGTTGAAGGAGAACATCAGCTAGTTTACAAAACTACTGTTGCTCCTCCAGTGACTGTTTCTACTCATTATGTTTTGTCTTTGCCTTACCTCTATAGTTCCTAAGTGCTTTGACAGCTCTCAGGTCTTCCATCTTGGGGTCAATGCCAGCATTATCAACCATTTTCAGTGACTGAAGGCTGCTAAGCAATTCTATGGACAGGTAAACTAAATCTTTGATGTGAAACAGAGAAAACTTTTCATTCCCTAAAAGTTATCCTAAGGAGAGGCAGAAAGGCTTTTGATTCCAAGACTTGGATTAGAAAATGATAAAATACACAGCACATATTTGTTGCTCATGTGGGGCTTTAGTCAAAACTTGTTGAAGTCAAAGGAGAGATAATCTTTCTGCTGAGAATTTTTTTTTAAAGAGATAATGGTGTCCAGAATACTCTATCATCACATTTATAAATCTAGATGAATACCCCTTTCCTTCCTCTCCCCCTCTTCTGATGGATAAATTATCATAAAAATCTTGAGGTCATTGAAAAGGATAGTTATCTGTAATGAAAGACATGGTTTTACTTAGCTGAAACCTGGTGACTTTAAAACCCAGCAATAACAGGGGTTTAATGGGAGATGAAAGGAGAAAGGGAAAGCAGAGAAGAAAAAACATTGTGGGAGTGAAATGACTGCAGCTTCTTAAAAAGTGATTGCTTTTGATACTTGCTCAGTTCAGTTGCAATATGAAACATAGAAATAAGAATTTCTGGGACTAGTGACTATATAATAAAATGTTAAGATGGTGATCAGTTGGGTTTCTTATCTATTAAACAGAGATGAGCCCAAAGGCAAAGAACTGTTACACATTAGCTTTCCCAAGACTACAGTATTCTCACCTGTTCTAGTAGGAATTAATTCCCCCAAATTCTTTACCATTTTTAAAAGGCATCATTTCCAGGCATTAAAACTCCAAATGGTCTGAGCATATTATGACAGAAAAAGTTCAGAATGTTGATAAAAATTAATATATTGGAGTCTTTTCTCCTACCACCAGTCCAGCTCAGGAAATATAGGGAAGGGTATAGATATATGCTATTATTTTGTAAATGGCCAAAGGTTTAAATGCTATATTCGAGAGCAGACCAGCTCAGCTCAGAGTTATATTGCTGAAAATCAGTCTTGCCTCTCTCTACGCTGTCTCTAGTGAGACCTTTCATTGGGTGCCTTTAGGTTCTTTTATAAGATATTCTTCAGTTTCAGTTCTATTCAAGACATTAGTATGTCACAGAAATTTACATCAGCCTCAATTACATCCAGAGAACGTTAAATTATAAAGAGAAATTACAGGTATACAGTTTCTAATGGAACAAGGAGAAGAAATATATAGCAGAGAAATTCCATGAAGTCACTTAGCTGTAGTCACTGAAAATGTCCCCATGGGCCCAGGATGGAGCGGCCAAACACATTTTTTGTAGCCACGCTCAAGTTACTGACAGCATCTTGGAGAGGCGGTTTCTTTCATGAACTTAGAGAGGTGGGGAAGCTCAAGACTCACTGCTGAGTGAAAACCAGGTGTCTCTCCCAGTCCAAAAGGCAAAGTCCTAATTCCCTGGTGCACCAGCTGCCTCAGCCACCCTGCTGTGGTGAGAAAGGATAAGGGCTCTCCAGTACGTGTGCTGGGGCCAAATCTCAGAGCCTTCTGGGAGATGTGGGTCAGGAGCACCGGTCTGTTCTACAAGTGAGATGCCACCAGTCACCTCATCAGTTGTGTCTTGCTGCTATGAGAGAGCCTGGCTGTGGGGTCAGTTGGGTTCAGACTGCTTCAGGAAAATAAAGGGAACAGCTTGTCCCTGTTCATTCTGGAGACATTTTGAGTGGAGCCCTTTCCTACATTCCCTGGATAATGCAATTTCCTTCAGCATGAAATGTGTGGCACATCTTCCTGACATCAAGCACGCTTCATGATAACACTTCACTGCTTGTTTTATCGACTTAGCGAAGCACAAATGCTGATTCCTTGTTTATGCTTAGGAAATATGTGATCACTTAATGAGAGACTTAAAAAAAAGTATCTTGAGATATTCTTATAAGGAAACATATGTGACTTTTTGAAGATATTTAGGCCTCGCTAAACAACCTGTAACACACCCCTTCACAAAAAGAAAAAAAACTTTGTTTTTTTTTAATTGTCTCTATATAAATATTACACAATCACACACATTTTGTTAAAATTTTAACCTTTGTAAAAGATTGATAAATATCTGCAAGCCAGGTTTCAAGTGCTGATCTTTAACATCCCTAAGCTTTGAGTAACTCTGGCAATTTTGAAGGTTTTGTTACTCTGGGTTGTCCAAAATCATTACTGGTACGCACAAAATATTTTTGACTGTTATTGTTGGGGATTGTGATGAAAGAGTGTGCAGAAATATTGAAGGTGGCTGCAGGGCAGAGGAAGGGTCAAAAGGCAGAGAAAATTAAGCTTGTTTCTTAAACTATGTACAAGTTATGCCACATGGATCAACACTGGTTTGTCTTTCATATATTGTTCTGCAACAAGTCGCAAAAGATGGTACCTGTGAAACAGATTGCATCTGTGAAACTAATTGCATTCGTTCTCCTTCGTTCTTAGTGCTTCCAGGATGCTCCCCTCTTTCTTCCTTCTACCCACAACTCATACTTGGACTTTCCTGTCTTCCAAGGTTAGTTTCCTGTCCTCAGGTTACAGGCAGAGGTGGAGTCTTAAAAAGATATTTAACAGGATAGTCAAAACTGCCACAGAGGTGAGAAGTCTCAAAAGGAGTAGGATTGGTTCTACTTTACATTGAGAAGAGTAGTATACCCAGGACACTAAAGCGGGAGAGAATCTAGTTATTTCCACACTTAATGTAAGTCCAGAGTTATTTCTTGCACAAGGGATACTTTAGCTATAGCAGGATGCAATTACCATGCAAACTCATCTAAGCAGTTTTCTAGGCTTCTCAGTCAACATTTTCCCAGTGTGTCATTTATTGACGTTTCCTATTAAATTGCACCCAATACAATATTTGCAGCATCCATCCTCCTCTTGCAAGACACATTGTTTTGGGTTTTAGAGATTGGGGGTTCGGGTATAAAAGTATGTAATAACTGACTGCATTCACAGGCTTTTTGAAACCCTTGGGTTTTCTTCACAAAATTCACCATGGTAACAGAGATAGAGCAAAAAAAGCAACCCTTCAGCCAAAAAGGCATAGCGCTAAAGTTCTGCTTCTTGAGCTTTCATTCCCCATCAACTTCATACTAGGCGCTTTTGGTGGTGAATTAAATAAGCAAATATTTGTTAGATGACATACACAATGCACTGTGCTTTGGCTTGCTTGGAATTTTGTTTTTAACTATGTTTATTCTTTTGTGGTTTTAAGGGAAAATAGCCAGAACTATAAATAGCTGTTGTATGTGACAGTGTATTTTGTCTACCAGTTGACGTAAACAGCAACCAAAAAGGACAGTTTCTTGTTTCACAAATGCTGCTGAGAAAGAAAAGTGCAGAGGCTTTTAAGTGGATCAGTTCATCATTACAAGACTCGGTGTGCATTCACTTGGTTTGTTGTGTTGACTTTCAGGAGAATGAGAACAGCAGCAAAGCTACAAAGGCATAATGCTGTTTATAGAAACTCTCAAAAAGGAGAGTGGAGAGTGGCTTTTCCTGGCTAGTGAACAAAGTTCGATGGCCTGTCTCTTTCACTTGTGAAAACCCTCAGCCCATATCTGTTGCCTCATACCCATGGAAACATAAAATGTCTAACCAGGCCAGTTCTCTTGGGCCTGGAGTCCTAATCTTCTATTTCTTCAGTGTTTTCATAATACAAAGCACATCCTCAGATTGCTTAATGGCAACTAGTGGCCCTGGAGGCACCTGCTCTGAGTCCCATCTGAACAAAAGAAAGCCTCAATTCTTCATGAGTTTTGTCTCCTGTTGTTAATGGCACACTAAAGAAGAGTCTTTAAGTTTCGTCATGTCTATGGAGAGTTTCCTATCAATAACCCATAACATATGTTTCATTGTCACTATAATGCTACCACTATTACCATTCGTAACTCAGCAGCAGACAGTGAAAAAGGCATATTTTACTGAGAAGAGAAAGAGCCTTAAAGTTTTAAGCTGCTTTCTCTCAATGCATAAAATAGCTATTTTGAAAGCCTTCATGCCAGAAGCACTCGTGTACCCTATCACCTTAAAATAGTCTTTTTCTTTTCTGCTTTGCATTGCCCTTCAAGAAAGGGCATATTATTTGAAAAAAAAAAGAATGGAAACTTCTTGAGGAAATACAAAGCATGCCTTTAGAGTGTACTTATGCAGTGAAAATGGCACTGATTGTAATCGGTAACTTTGATCTACAAGAGTGATGAGGAGAAGGAAACAGTTACAGCTCTATAATAAAGTGCCATTCATTTTGTCACTTGACCCCATGAAACAGATGGATAGAGGAAAAGCTGACAGAGGAGGACTAGAAGACAATCTCTCTTCTCAGTACCTTATGAAGTAAAAACACTATGCTCTGAATTACTACACTGATCTGGATTCACCCGGGAAACTGAGATCTGCAGTACCTTTTTCTAGGACAAGGTATTTCAGATGCATAAAATCATCTGGAGGCTGCATGTGCTCCATATTATCCCTGCTCTTCGTCCCAGGAAGAGAAGCTGGCAGCACTCTTTTAGCCTGTCCTCCAAACAAGAAATGTAAGAAGTCACAGACACACCCTCAAAAAAAAAAAAAAAGTAAACCATAATCTCAGAGCAGCCAAAAATGTCGTTACCACAGGTTAGGGGACATCCAGGCTCTATTTCCCTTTTTGGTACCCCTACAGCTCCCTATTCAGGAGCCCGCTGCAAACACCTCTGCCTCATTCCTGTTTAGATACTCAGCTGGCGGTCATGCTCCTCAGCTCCTCCCTGCTGTTTTCTTGCAAGGAATTATAACTCTATCTCAAGCTTTTAAAGCACCCATAGACTCTGTTACGAAGATTCACTGCACGGGTGGAGGCAGAGCATTGCATTGCATAGCTGTTCTTGGCTCATGGGACTTTCTGACCTCTGGAAAAATGTCTGTGAAAGTCTAATCTTCCTTCTTCCCAGGTGACACCCCTTCTTGTAGCTCTCTAAAATGGTCACAAGGCTCCTGTTAAGCCAGGGATGACAAAAGACTTTCTGTTCTGGTGTAGCTCTGCAGCATGGAGGCTCAGTGAAGGTGGATCTAGTGCTATAGATCTGTGAATGGCTGAAGTGCCAAGAGCGTAAATGCTGATACTCCATGAAATTCCAGATAAAAATGACTAAGAAGCCTTTCCCCAACTATAACAAAAAACCTTTCCCCAACATTTGCTTTTCTTCTTTAAAATCCAGGAGGTTGCATCTAATAACTGAATTTTCATTTCAGTTTTACCTGGGTTTGTTTACCTGGGTTTTCAACTGGGTTTGTTTCCAGGAACAGCAGCAAATGCCACTTTCCACTCAGTGTCAGGACTTGTCCTTTCTGTAAAATACATACTGCTACAGATCTATCCTCCTGTAAGTCACAGGACAACCCTGTAATACTCCCAATACCCTGAACCAAGGAGGAACTAACAGTTTAATAAATACAGTCCTCAAGACAAGGTCTATTATTATATCCATATAAATGTAAATATACATATACATAGGTGGAGAAAACTAGAGATTTGTTTCTTTTTAACTAAAATAACTTCTAGCATGCTTAAACGCGCACACTCTTCGGAAGCACGAAGCAAAAGGATGAAAATATTTTACAGAAGCTTAGCTGGCTGGGTATGTTTCTTTGGCTTCTGAGGACTTTAAAAACCTTTCCTCTGGTGGCTTTTCCTCCCTGGAGACATCTCTGCAACTTCTTTGAGAAACTGCTTGCTCTTTCTCTAAAAGTCTGTAGGTGATAAGAGAAATATGGCTCTTTCATGTCATTTAGGCATCAGTGGGACATAGTTTTCTGAGCTACTGACTGCAAGGGTCAACAGCTACTGCAGAATTTCCTGTTTTCCATTATTTGGAAAGCATCAAGAATATTGTGCAGGACAGTGTCGAATGCCTTGCACAAGTCCAGGTAGATGATGTCAGTTGCTCTTTCCTTATACACCAATGCTGTAATGCATTTGGCCACCAAATATGTCAGGCACGGTTTGCCCTCAGTGAAGCCGTGTTGGATGCCACCAATCACCTCTTTATTTTCCATATGCCTTAGCAGAGTTTCCAGGAGGATCTGATCCATGATCTTGCCAGGCACAGACATGAGAATGACTGACCTGTAGTTCCCCGGGTCTTCCTTTTTTCCTCTTTTTAAAAATGGGGTTATGTTTCTGCCTTTCCAGTCAGCGGGAGCTTCACCGGACTGCCACGACTTCTCAAATGTGATAGATAGTGGCTTGTCAACTTCATCTACCAGTTCCCTCAGAACCCATGGGTGAATCTTATCTGGTCCCATGGACTTGCGCACCTTCAGGTTCCTCAGATGGTCTCAAAACTAGTCTTCTCCTACAGTGGGCAGTTCCTCATTCCTGCCTTTGCCTTCTGTGGTTTGGGCAGTGTGGCTAAAGCCCTTACCAGTGAAGACTGAGGCAAAAAAGACGTTGAGTAGCTCAGACTTCTCCATGTCCCTTGTGACCATGTCTCCTGTTTCCTTCCTGAGTGGGCCTACTTCCCTAGTCTTCCTTTTGTCTTTGACGTACCTATAGAAGCCTTTGTTGTTGCACTTCATGTCCCTGGCCAGTTCTAACTCTGTCTGGGCTTTAGCTTTCCTAACCTGACGCCTGGCTGCTCGGACAATAGCTCTATATTCCTCCCAGGCTATCTGTCCTTTCTCCCACCCTCTGTAGGCTTTCTTTCTCTGTTCGAGATTGTCCAGGAGCTCCTTGTTCATCCATGCAGGCCTCCTGACTTTTTTGCCCAACTTCCTCTTTGTTGGGATGCATTGCTCCTGAGCTTGAAGGAGATGGTCCTTGAATATTAGCCAGCAATTGTGCATTCAAGTTTAAGAGTAAAAAAGCATGCGAACAAAGGAATTTCAAGGAAAATAAATAGTGGCTCTAATTTCTTGATTGTAGAATACCTTGACCTGCGGGTTGCTAGTAGCTAGAAAGCTTTATCATGAATCACTATACTTTTGCTTTACAGCTTTCCCTGAGTATATGTAATTGGCCATTATCAGACGTCTAGATATGCATTTTTTCATTTGACTGTGGTCATTATCAAATAAGGGAAATAAGACAATTTTTGAGATGTCTACAGTGGAGCTCTTACAGTGACTGACATGCTCCAATAGAAAGAAAAGTTTAAATATCTTAGCCATCAAAACATACTGCTTTCACTCAGAAAGAAAGCTTAAAGACTGTAAACTCTTCCTCATTTTTTTTTGTTTAATCCTATAAAATGATTCTGACAAGGTGCCTGTGTTAGACCATAATGAATAAGGCATATATATTAAACAGGGTCTGTTCCTGTGTGCAGATTTTCAATTTGTTCGACGTACTTTCTCTAGCCTGTATGTTAAGAATGTAAATTTACTTCCAGTAACCCTTGGTATAAATGTATTTTAGTTGATTTTTGCTATTATGGGTTTAAAAAGAATTTGGGTCCATCAGAGGATGGACTGTCATTACTCTTCTCTTGCCTACTCCATATCTTTGTCCTATTCCTACACCACTCCTCCCCCTCAAACCTCTGGATATGAAGAACATTGTAAAGAAGGGCCAAGTTATTAGAAAAAAGAGTCTGCTCCTACTACTCAACATTTTGCAAGTAACATCCTGATAGTGAGAACCTTCTAAGCTTCATTTAAATTGGAAAATAATAAGTAATTAGATAATTAAATATCCTATAATGTCAAGAGATGAGATGGTAGTTGATAAACTGGGGTATTTTCTCCTTTCTTCCTTTCCAATTTCAATAAGCCCATAACAAATACTTAAATTTATCCTTCACAGGACTTTTTTCTTTTATTTCTTCTTTTTTTTGATTTATGTGAATGGCATTCATGGGTAGCCTAACATAAACCTGCTGTGACAGACAAGCTGAGAGGTCATCAATATTTGTACAATGGAAGCTGGATGCACATTGGGAGTGAAAAGGCATAATGACCTTGCTGGTGAAGGAAGGAGGCCTGGTGGTGAATACAGTGAAAAGCTAAAATAAGGTGTTAACTTCTAGTAAGTTAGTAGTGTAGTGAGTAGGTAGATACCCACCTTCTGCTGATGAAGCAGTCTGCTGAGGGAATGAGCTGCTGCTCAGAAACAGCTGCATTTCTCTTGATGTTCAGCCCCATCCCTTCCCTTCTGTTCTGTTGTCTCTCCTTTTGCGTTGTGGTATTGAACGTAGATTGCCGTGGATCAAAACAGATTATGCTGAACATCCCTCCATTGCAGAGAGCAGAATTCAGGGCTTTGATGTCTGTTTCATCTGGCAAGGTAATAAGGTCACAGAAGCAGTAAAAGTTTTGGACTTTGAAACATAATTGGCTTGCTGTGGAACAATAAAATTAACTGAAACGTTGATTTGAGTAGGCTTGCTCTGTAAGCTCAGATCTAGCCACAAAGGCCCTAGTGATGTCATAAAAATTTAGTATTTTTAGTATTTCAAATTTGTAATGATAAGTAATCTCTACCTTGAATGTTGCAATCAATGTTTTCTTCAAAATAGAATTGATTTTCAGTCAGGCAGATGAAGGGAGGTCATTTTGAGCTGTCTCAAATTCTGCCTAACTCATTATTACTTGCATACTGGCCCCTGGAAGAGATTTTTAATTTTTTGATAAAGTTTTACATGGTCATCTGACAGCAAATCTTCTTGCTAAGCAATTTTGTCAGAATGCAGATGGAAGCAATCAGAAAAGTTTTCCAGGAATAGGGCTGATAGCTCATCTTCTCCAACTCAATACTCGCCTACACGTTACTGAACACATCATGTGCTATAAGGAGTGTAAAAAGGACAGAAAAAGTTAAATCTCAATGAAAGATACAGATTAAAAGGAGACTCACACAGCCGTTAAGAAGTTTTCAATCATAGATCCATCTGCAGATGGTGATCTGGTAATTTAACTAAAAATAAAATGGATCCTGTCCACATTCTTGCTTTATTATTCACCAAACACTACAATTTCCACCTCCATGAACTACTCAGTGCAGCACCTTAAACTGGCACATGAATAACACTGGCTCAGGTGTCTTTCTTTTGCACTTTATATGGCTCATAAACACTTTTTGAATCTCAATATTCAGATGAAAATTTTCACCACAGTTGTGTATTCCAAAAAAGAATGAATTAAAAATAATTGCAAAATTTCACCTTTTTTTTCCCTACTTGCCTTTTAGCTGTTCTAGAATTTTTCCTTTAAAACCCTTTATTGGTGATTTTGCTTGAACCATGTGATGGGCTGACAAATGCAAGTGAAAAAAGGTGGTAAGGTCACTTAATAAATGTTCCTATAACTAAGCTAAGATTTTCTTTAAATATCTTTTTTTTTTTTGGAAATACATATTTAATTTATTTTTTTCTGTATTTATATTAATGTCAGCAAGAGCTAGTGATTTTTTGTGGGAAGCTTTCTCAACACTAAGAAGAAATTTTTGGGCACAGCCCAGTCAGTGCTGCTAGTCACCAAATTCACATTTTCAATTCTACTTTGTATGACTTATGGCCAAATCTTCAAGCTGAGCTACCAGATCTCTTTCCAGACCTTAAGGGAGTGCTGCCTCTACACTGATTATTCTGTTTTGCATCATGGTCCCAACCTCTGTTGTCTTTATCTTTATTTAATATTTTAAGGAGATTATTCTTTCTTCCAAAGCACCATTATTATTTGATGAAAGTCTCCTTTTACGCTCAGGCCCAGAGGGTGTGACAGTCAAAACCAGAATATAGACGCCTGGTTCCTGGCCTCGTTGCAGTGAGTGGAGGCACATCCCCTCGTGATTACAATAAAAGCAAAAGTATATGCTCGTGATTTTCTGCCATGACTCTTACTTTGTTGGTTCTCAGGGTAACCCACCATGCCCAACTCGCAGTTCTTTAAGAATGGCAAGGAAGAATAATCTGCTGATATTCTGTTCCTTGGGAAATGCCAGTCTAAAATGATGTCACTGCCTTTATGCACAGTTTAACAGGGTAAAATAGGTATTTATACCATCCATAATCTGATACACTAAAAAGACATGGCAATGATGACACCAGTTTGAATAGCTATAGCAGGTTAAATTTGAAAGGGTCATGTGCATACCCAACAGTGAAGTGCTTCAGTAATCTGAGCAGAAAATCACATTTATGCATTTGTACATTTACATTTATACATACATATTTATACATACATATTTATACATTTTATTTTAGCTTTTGTATAAGAGGGTGTCCCTGTATCGTGTGTGTGCATACTCATCTGAAGTTTACTGAGAACAGCTAATAAGATGTTGGTCTTTTATAGTTTAAGGCTGCAGTTTAAAACAACATCATTAACTGCTTACACAACATATGCAAACTATCTGTAGGTCACCCCCTGGCTCTGTATGTAAAGAAACATTAGTAATATTTTGTTCTTCAAATACAACTTCAGAGAAGGTGCTAACATGTGCTGAACTTTCTCGAACACAATGGATGGAATTGTGGATAAGCAAACTATCGCAAACTCTCTCCCATATAGTAGTAGATACTTACGAAACACTCTGGGAGCTGTGAAAGCACAAAGTGGAAGTTATATGGACTCAGAAACCAAAATTATCATGACTTATAATGTTCTAAAATAATTTGAAATATTAAGTTTCTGGCTGCATTTGGTAGTTTTCATTTAACAGTTCCTTTTCTAGTTTCCTTTCCCTGGGAGTCTTCCTATTAAAAGAAATGTTTTGCAGGATCTGGCTGTACTTTTGAAGAATATTTTATGTCAATAATACACTTATTTTGAGTCTCTTGAGTCAATTGTCTCATATGCTTCTGTACAACATTCATGGCAGTATTTGCCAATGCGTGTATGTAATTGGAATTCTTCTGTACTAAATAAACTTGAAATCCAACTGGCAGCTCTAAACCAGAGCTTGGGTGGGCTTCTGAAAATAATTTTCTTACCCGCCTTGTTCAGAATCAATCTGTTCATAATTTCACAGTGTAAGCAAATCAGCATGAAGAGAAAAAAATGCGTGCTGGAAGTACCAGTACTAAAAATTAAAAAAAACCAAATGTATGTTTTTTTGTTATGGCATACATGAAAGTAAAAGTGGAAAATGGATGTGACATGGAGCTCTCATTGTACTGAATGGAATTTTTAAGGAGATGAGGTGAACGCCAGTTCATGGCTCTATTTTGGCTCGCTTTTTTCCAAACTCACTGTATACAACATTCCACAAAGGTGTCAATAATAAAAGAATAAAAGTCAAAGCTGCTTTTAAGGACACAGCTGAAGCAATAACCAGAATTAATTGAATAAATTAAACTCATTAATTTATTATTTCATGTGCAGCTAATGCATGCGGGGTTCCATCAAGGTTAATCAATTTATCTATCTAAAGAGACCGCAAGGGAATGGGGAATACCAGATGCTGGTGTTGAAGTCTGTTTACTATTGGTGAGTCGATAGAAGTCAAGGGATTTGTAAGCAATTTAGATCTCATCTTTGTGATAAAGTGACAGCATTATTGACATGTGTAGACACACCCTGTCTTTGCAATTTTAGTAGTCTAGGAAAATTTTTGAATAAAATCATCAGAAATAATTGATTTATAAGTAATAATGGAAATTACAGAACTGTAGCACTGCTCATTATGAAATTTGCCTCACCCTGTCTATTGTAACTCTTTTTTTTAGTTGCTAATCCTTTTGGAAATTTTAAATGTGTGCACTGAAATTTTGCGTGCTGGGTGTTTCCTCCGGAGTGCTTCATTGGTATTTTTTGAGGTTGTAGAACTGTTTGAGAACTGACACAGAAATGCTTTCTTCACTGCTGAGAAAAAAGCTAGAAAATATAGTTATGTTTAGCAATGTTACAGATAAAGCAGATGCATTTTTATTTGAAGAGTTTGGGCTTCCCATTTTGGGGTACAGGGATTCGAAGCCTGGATACGGCTTGATCTGGAAGGAGGGCTGTTGTGGTTTGGGCGAGACTGGCCATTGAAACGAACAACAGGTGCCAGTTTGTCTTCTGCTGTCGTGAAACTACTGGTCTAAATCTGGGCACCAAGACTCCTTCCATGCCAACAACTTAAACTGTGCCAGGGGACATTCTCAAGTACTGGAATTTAATCATTGAGACTCAAAACAGAATGTTGTCTATCATGATTTGGGCTTGTGTCAACTAGCAAAGGACAGGGACCGTGTCCGAGGGCATTTTGTGTGCCACTACCCTGTTTTGGGGTCTAATACAGTTTAATGGCTTGAACACAGCTGCTTCCATTCCAGTTTGGCCTCTGTACCACAATGTTCTTCATCAAGTTTAAAGTATTTGTAGCCATTATAAATTACAGTTTATGAATGCTTGCACAGTTTGACAGCCAGATAGCCCCCAAAATCAGATTTCACTAAGAAAATTCAGGTTATTCAAACCTCCTGTAGCGGACGAGGTTTCTGCATGTGACTGGATTGCACATCTGCCATCTCACAGAGCAATTAGGCATGCTCAGGGCTACAGGTGTAAAACTGGATTTTTGTGTGACACTTATTAACAGGGAGTTTATCTCCACTGTGATCTCAATAATTCCCCTGGATAAGACCCATGTTGCTTAAAATGGGAGGCAATCTTACTGAAATGACAAAGTGACAAGAGCTACGTTTCAAACCCTGTCAGGGGGTGGGTTAGACAAATGTTGCAAGTCAAGCATCTGAAAAACAGAGTGCACATGCAAAATCTTTAGCTGAAGTGACTTGCCCAGCAACTCTGATTCCCTTAGGCAGTATTCTGTCACCCCGACCATGAAGCTATACTATTTTTCTCCTGTCCTTTCATTTTTTTTTTTCTAATTTCCCATTGAAAGTCTGCAGAAAAGGAGGCAGACATCAATCTCTTCCACTCCATGTTGACTATTTTCCAGAGAGCAGCTTGTCACTCAGTGAGGCAGGGTGAAGACCAGCATGACACATGAACATTTATTGGAATACAAAAGTTAGATTCCTCAAGGCTGTGCACCTCTTGCCTATAACACAGCATCTTACAATGTGACCTATATTAAACCATATTTAAAAATTATGTGTGCTAAAAGAAGATCACACCTTAAACAAAAACTTCCCCTCTTGGACAACCTGTAACTCACAACTTTTGGTGCTATGCTCCACCCAGATTAGTTCTTCATCTTCAGATATTCTTTACATTTACAAGAGTTAAATGTAACAAAACACTTTGAGTATGAGTATTACTATGAGAAATAAAGGCTATACTTTCTGTGTCTACAGAAGTAAATATGCTATGCCCTTTGGGTTAGTTTTAGTCACTGTTGGGAAAGGAGCCAGCACTGTAATATGGAGTTTTTTGAACTGTACCTAAATCTTCATGTTTCCTCCATTCTTTTCCTCTGTACCCAGAGAACTGTGTGTTGCTTTTCATGAGTTTGGCACTTTGATACTAAGCAAATAAGCAAATGGTCAAGCAGATTTTTGGAGGGAGAGCATGAAACTGCTTAATTGCATCTTGCTGGACACATACAGGCCAAAAGAAGAGATTCTTATCAGGAATATATATATTTTTAAAGAAAATAAAGTCTTATTACAGAATTTTCAAGCAAAACCTGTGATACTCAGATATAAGTCGTGGTTACTCCGTTTTCCTGTCTTCCAGCTTCAAGATACATTTGGGTTTTTTTGAGACTGTCCCAGTTGTCCCTCTGTGACATTGAGCTGCAGCTTAAAGGGGGTGGAAAACTTAGACCCCAGTTCAGCCAACTTTTTAGTACTTATTTACATTGAATAAGTTACTCTTTACGTGAGCGGATTGCTTATCAGAGTCTTAGCACACAAAGTGTTGCTGTAAGAGTCTGTGCTTGCTGGATGGCACCAGGGTGATCAGCATCTTTAGTCTTTACATACTGCATAAAAACGAAGTAAGAAACAGGCAGAGGCCAAACGATCTAACTTGGGTGCCTGAGAGTCTGAAACTCGGTGCCAGTCTGTAGGACCTGTTCTGTTTGTATAGAATATATTGTGTTTACTTTCACTCTGGAAAAGTTATGTATTTCCACATAACAGTATTCCTCCTAACACTAATATAAAAATCTTGCTGTGTTTGGTGTGGTTGAAACAGATAGCATAAATTAGTTTGCTATTGGGTATCCTGGGTGCTTTCTGAGTCTTTGGATTAAAGATGTTCTTTTCTTCAGAACACATGAATGAATTAACATTTTCTTACTGAAGACTTTCTCTGTTTCAAAGATTAGTCTCATGTTTAAGAATTATTATATACAGTCTTATTCAGTTCTCAAGCACAGCTGTATTTTTATGTAGAGGCTTTGACATTTCTAAAATGCAAAGCTCTCAATTTACTGGAAATAAAATGGGGGGGTATTTTAAAAATTTTTGAGGTATTATGAAACTAAAGTTCTTTTCACAGATTGAAAACAAACTGCAGTTAAGTTAAAGGTCTTTTAAGAGAGATAAAAAAATATTCTCAATCAGAAAAGCCGAATCAGGGTGTACTGTGAATCAGATACCCAGCAGGTAGACATCTAACGAGAGCTTGCAAACAGATACTAGGGAATGGTCGTATCGTTGGAAACCACCGAGTAACCAGGATAAACTGACAGTAAACGACAGTGTATACCCTTTGTCCAACTCAGGTTTAAACAGAACTGGTGCAGAGGACTACAGAAACTGCTAAGCCATGCTGACTTTATTGTCTTCCGCTGTGTGGAGATGCCCTTGTATGTGAGAAAGGGGCAAGCTGTCAATCCACGTGACTCTTTTTGAGTCTGGAAAGTCCACTCCTCACTGACTGTCTTGTCATACTACTTTTTCTTGCTTGATTTGGTATCACGAGCAACTGTTGCAATAACTGAGAGATCACCAGCAAAACAGTCCTTGGGTGACTTGATGGAGTCTCTGGTATCGCATATGTTAAGACTCAGTCTTAACTGAGTCTCAGACAAAGACAAAGTCTCAGACTTTTGACTAACTACAAGAAATGCTGACAAAACGAGAGCAACATACAAGGGCATTGGTGGCTGGTCACTGAAAGTCTCCTACATCTGAGCAGAAAGCTAATTTGTGGGTTGAATTTGAAAATTATTTGTGCTATATATTATAGCAAAACTTTGGGGGTGTGTGTACACATCTCTGTCAAAGTTGAACTGGGAAATCCTAGACTTCTATTTTGCGTCCCGCAGAAGTATTGCTGAGACTTACGGGCAGTGTTAGGTCTATCTTCTTGGAAAGTCAGTTATCACTGAGAATAACCTAAGTAATTTGCTGCTGCATTAAGTAACTTCAGTCTTTGTAGCACAGACTGATCTCACTAGTGGACTGCAATGTCCCTTTGCAGCACTGCTTTCAATTATCTCATTGTGACACTCCAGCAGTCCTAGGTCTGCAGATGCAGCACTTAAGATGTGCTTTGCCATTCTGACCATGCTACAGCCATATGCACGTACTCCTCTGGAAGCCCCAGGATTGCATGTGCAGCACTTTTGTAGTGTTGTAGAAGCAATTTGGTTTTGGCCCCTTGGCAGTATTTCGGTAGAAAGGGATTCTTCTGCCAGTAATGACATCTCTTGAGTAAGAGACTGAATGATCCGCATCTGGGATAATAAGACCTACAGACCACAGAGCAGTGTTTGGAGTGCAAGGTGTTTTTTCTGTGGCACAAGTTACGTGCCTAATATAGCAGATTTCTTTTGAAATTTCAGTCCCTGGCTACATCATGACCATGAAGGAATTCTGAGGGCTTGCAGCAATGTGTTGCAGGCGTGATTTTCCAAGTGTTGAAACAAGCTGCCCTGAGGTCTGACAGCATGAATTCTCATTTCCATCTCAGGCTGATAGGAAAAACTAAAAATATTATCAGCATTAAACAGAAATTAGCTGGTGTTGCTTTGTCCAAACCCTTGGTCATTTAAAGATATATATTTTTATGTCAGTTTAGAGAAATAATTACCATAAATTTCATGACTGAGTACCGGTCTAGAGCCATGTAAAGAATGGTTACTTGTCAGCCAGGTCCACCACTTCCTTGCCTGAGTGTAGATTATCATCTTCCTCCTGCGTTGTTCCTAGTTTAAAGCTCTCCTCACCAGGCTGGCCAGCTGGTTGGCAAAAGTGCTTTTGTCCCACTTATTTGGGAGAATCCTGTCTCCCACGATGTTGTAAAATTTGAATCCCTGTTGCCAACACCAACTGCACTGCTAGGTATTGACCCAAGGCATCTCCTTCTGTACTACAAATATTCTTGAATGCTCTTGTACTTACCTTTTGCTAATACGAAAAAACAGTAGGTGTTCTGAAAGCAAGAACCATGCCCCAAGAGACTTACTCAACAGCTATGGGTTTTTCTAAAGTAGTTAAGGTCTTTTTTTAAATTTTGTTTTCTGATTTCTGAAACTTGAGAGTGTGTCTGGACCATGTTTGGAAATTCTCTTAAGCCTTGAAGGCTAAATGGTTTCAAGATATTTTCAAAAATGCAAACTGTAACACACAGCGTTTGTATCACTGATGTCTTGAGGCAGAAGACAGGGAATCCTCGGTCAAAAGCCTGCCAATCATTTTTTGATTTACAGCATGCTACATTACTATACTGTCAGGGGTGAGCATAAGATCTGTCTTTTCCCCAACTGCGTGGCTGTTAGGGCGTGAGTTGTCACCTTGATATGAGGGCTTTCATGGTTTTGCATTGAAATTAATGTCCAGACTGAGGATACTTCCATTGTTGTCAGGTAGTCTGTAAGTTTTAAAGTCTTTGTAGGATGGAGTGATGGGGAAACATGATGCCAGCATTTCACTTCTTAGTTTGTGTCAATAATTCTTGGTTTTATTTTTTGAATTCTTGCCAGTCTGCAAAAGAGAGAACGATTTATCTTTCCATTTGTTTCTTTTACTTAGTGCAGTTTTTATCAATTTCTTGACTTAGCCAAGGACCAACATAGAGATTTCCAGATTGTATCACATCCATGTGACAGCTAGACCTAGGGCTACTGAGATCAGACTGCATGCATTTAATTTAAAATACGCATGGGTCAGTCAGTGGTGCCCATTGATAGGATGAGGGGTAATGGGCACAAACTTGAACATAGGAAGTTCCATCTTAACATGAGGAGGAACTTCTTTACTTTGAGGGTGGTGGAGCACTGGAACAGGCTGCCCAGAGAGGTTGTGGAGTCTCCCACTCTGGAGACATTCAAAACCCGCCTGGACGCTGTCCTGTGCAACCTGTTGTAGGTGACCCTGCTCTGGCGGGGGGGTTGGACTAGATGATCTCCAGAGGTCCCTTCCAAACCTGACTATTCTGTGATTCTGTGATTCTGTGATTCTGTAATATATTTGCATGTATATTACAACTATGCTTTTAACTGGCAATCTCATCAAAAGACCAAAAAATTGAAGGACCATAAATATACCCTGTCCTCTAATTTCTAGAGTGTTATTGCCCACCAAAGTGAAGCACTCACATACATGGAAGATACAGAGGTAGCTTGTGCTATTCTGGCTGATGCTGATAACGAGAAGATGCATTTCCTCTCTGAAAATAAACTGGACCTTGCAAAGAACTTGGGCTATTTGTAGTATATTACATTTCTTATTTGTGGTAAAACCAAAATATGTTTGGTTATTTTAACTGAGAGAAGCAGGGTGAGGAGGAGAGTTAAATTATAATTGGTTTTAAATTATAACAATCTGCTCAGAAACAGATGAAAATAAATCATAGTTTCCTGTTCCAGTTTTGTCTTTTGACATGAACAGAAAAAAAGGGAAATGAACTGGAAGTAACTCCACCACCAAAGAATAATCAATTTCTGTCTGAGAACTGAGATGACCATCTGGTTTTAGACAACATGGGACAAAGGCATAAAATTTATGGAGGCACAAAGGGTGAGAATATATTACAGAAAAAAGAAATACATCAGTAGAATACATCCAGACAACACGGAAAATGACGAGATTGTCTGTCTGTATCTAGAATTTCCTAAAAATTGAAGAAGCTGCTTAAGATTCAGAAAGCACTCTGTCTTTTTATGAGCGAAAATATTTTCCACAAAGATCTGGATTTTCTTTGAAACTTATTGAAAAGTTAACTTTTCTGCAGGAAAAAAAAACATTTCCTCCATTTTGTTACTATGCTACCTAAAACCAGTGTAATAAAAGTAGTCTGAGATAAATAAGGTGTTAATGATTCTATACATAAAAAAAGGGAGAATATGTGTATATGAGCCATTTACAGCAGCAATTTTAAATTTTATATTTGTTTTGTGTAACTATAAAAACAAGTCAATGTGTTTCAGGTTAGATATATTTTGCTAGCAATGGAAGAACTGTTATTCTTCAAAATAAGTGCATCTTTCAGCTTCCTCAAATTACTCTATAAGCTAAAATGTACATGATAGGCACAGAATTGCTTCCTATAAAATCCTAAGATTATTCCATATTTATAAAAAGAATTGTGCAAGAAAAGTGGATGTTTATAGAAAAATAGCAGAAAATGCAATAAAAGATTTGAGGGAAACTGTCTCCAGCATTGCAGATACAGGCTCTAATTGCTGGAGGCTGAGAAAATAAGAACTGTTGTATTTCAACAGATAAAGACAACAGAGATGAGTAAACCAAAATATCCTCTTCTCATCTTATTTTTTTCATTTAAGAACATGTGGCAGCTGCAATTTATCTTACATAAAATAATTGGCAGCCGGTGACATAGCCATGCTCACAGATGGCACTTTGGTGTTATGCATATTACTGTTTATGCGTGAGAATCAGGAAGACTGGATGAAGGACTGGCAGGATGCGAAGATATTACCCGGCTTGCAGCAAAAGAAGGATTATTCTCACCTTCAGTTCCCTTTCTTTTTTGTGGTTGCTTAGGGAAAGGATGGCAAATCTGAGATTTGGGAGAGGGCAGGGCAAGGCTGCATGCTAAAGGTCACAGAGAAGACTTAAAAACAGGAGGTGAGGGAGTTTCCCACTGCCTTATCTCCTCTCTTATTTCGATTTCTAGGTATTAGCATTATCCCTTGAGGAAATGTACGGCTGGCTGAACATATATTTTGTTTCTGGTGAAGAAATTTTTTAGCTGACAGAGGCTGACACAGGCCTCTCGCTTGGGTTTTTTTTATGTCTTACATACTTTTCTGTCATAGTTTTGATACCACTCTAAAAATAAAAGATGGCGAGTAAGGAGAATTCTACCCCATAATGTGCAGGATGTACATGCAATGTAAATTTTGTACTTGTCTGTCCTTTCCACTGCAGCCATTTTTGCATTTTATTGATATTGAAGGTGAGGCCACTTCTACCTCTCCTAAAGAGAAGGCACTCGCTGGAGAAAGCGTGCTGCCACCGTTGTCCCTATCCTGTGCGTCTCTTCTCCTCATTAGCTAAGTTTTATTGATAATTTTTATCAAATAAGGGTATATGCTGTCTCTTTTGCTTTATGGCTCCATTTCTCACTTAGGATGGATGTATCTGTTCCTGCCTCCGTGGGCTGTAATCTCTCAGGCTCTTAGCTGCAGCCGTGGGAGCGTAGCAGAGGGGCTTGGATGAGGCGCTCAGCTAGCAGACATGTCAGTATGAGCTATTTGTGTTTCATCAAGGCGACCGGGAAGCAGGGACAAGCAGGAAGCAGCTTTCCAAAAGATTTACACTCAGCTGAAGGAGCACGTTTGTGTTGGGAAGGCCCACCTGAGGTCACACACTTGTGACTGTTAAACATCAGAGAAGAGAGATCTCCCCTGCCATTCACCAGCTTAATCTGTTTTTATCATTTTTATTACTGAAGACATCCATCTTTTACCTTCCAAACACTCTATAAAAACAAGGGAGACAAACAATCCGGGAGGTTTTAGATACCTTGTAAACAGAAGGTGTGTGGCTGTTGTAGTCTGTGGCCTGTGCTGTGTGGTGTTGTCTGACTTGAGGAAAGCAGCAGATCTTGGAATTAGAGTTGCAATTTTTTTAGACCTACCTAACTTGTAGTTGTTTCTATTTTACTCCCTTAGGTTTTTTTCCTCTATCATGGATGAGTTAAAGATTCATAAGCAACTGTTATTGATATTCTAGTTTTGCACAAGCTTTTATTACAAATAGTGATGAGAGGCTCCACTCAGGTAAGTCTCCATCTTGTCTCACTGGATTCCTGGTGGAAAATAAAAGCTAAGGTTTGATAGACTGAGGGCTTTAAAAGCTAAATCTTTGCCTAGAGGATGAGGAGGAGACAGCGCGGTAAAGCGGCAGAGAGCTGAAGTGGTTATGGTCAGCTGTAAGATCAGTAGGGAAACAGAGCATGAGGCTCATGTGTGAAAGCCCAGGGAGACAGAAGTTGCAGATCCCTGGGCAGGAGAAGAAAACGGCCTGGGGAAGAACCTTTAGCAGCTTAAACAGCAAAAGCATGTTAAACTTTGGAAACGTTACGAGGGAGGAAGCATTCAGGTTTAGTCAGAGTTGGGGTTGTGGGTTCAGAGACTGGATGGGTTTTCTATCAGAGTATGATTAGCCGGTGGTTGCAACATCTCTGGGAACAGTGAGAATGTAAAATCTGGAGCAGAGTGAATGCCAGCCCCCTGGCACACAGAGTCCAGAACTTAGAGAAGAAACTTGGTGAATTTTTAAATTTTACCTTTACAGAATTCCTATAATAAGATTCCTTAACTCTGACCAGTAAGTCAGGTAGCGTGAGGAAACCCACGTTTCTACGTTCCAAGCAGTAAAGCTTGTAAAATACCAAAATTAAACAGAAAGCTGAAAACTGCCTTGAAACTCAGCATAGTTTTACTTTTTGTTCCTGCTTAGCACAGCCACAATCTGGAGTCTCACAGTGCCTTACCACGCACAGGAGCAATGACATGCTGCTTCAAAACATGAGTGTGGCCAAATGAACCAGAAGCTTTGTGGTTCAGAAAGAAAATGCTCTCATGAATTCTGCATCTAACAAAATTTTGTAACAAATCAGCTCTTGCTGACTCTGAAATCACCTGTAGTCTCAGTCAAATGGGCTAATTCTTGATTTGTAGTGTGACAGCATAGGATAAAATAATGGTGGAAAAGCTGTCATGGGGAACAGATCAGTAAAGGGCTTTTCCAGATGATGAATGATGCTCCACTTGTGATTCACCTAAGAATATATATGCTTACTGTGTTAGTCTCACTATTTAAATGCTGTTTGAACACATATAGCTAGGAAAGGGTCGAGCTGTGACTTAGATCCCAACTTTTCAGTCTGCTCTTGGCACCCTTTTATTTACTGGCATAATATACTGTGGCGTGTCACACTGGGCCTCCAAGCTGTCTCCTTCAAGGATTTTTAATAAATGGGAAATGGGAATGGAGGGTGATACTCGGGCAGAAACAAATATACAGAGGATAACACCTGTGGCCTGCTGGAAGAGAAGCTGGAGCACAACAGTCCAAATGATAGCGTGACTGCAAAGCTTTCTGAACTGCCAAGTTTGGAGCATGAACTGTCTTTCTGGTTATTGTGAGGAGAAGCTATAAAGCCTTCCTGAAATGTCTGAGTGACAAGCAGGAGAAACCCTGGAGAATTTGTGCACTCTACCTGACTGGCAGAAGCTTGGTCTTTGCTTCAGATTTACGTCCACCTCATCCTGGTTTGGTTTTCTCTTTTGTTTTTGCGAAGGACACTATGACCTTTGGGATCTTCTGGCTGTATCTATGCTGATAGTGAAATGCAGGAAAAGAGGAGTTTTTGGAGACTGGGAAGAGGCAGTATGTCAAAATGTATGGGAGGAATGCTCTGATTCTCACTGTTGTTGGGTAGCTGTATTACAGCCTCAAAGGAAAAACGACAGATATATGTACTGGTGACTTAAAGGGTCTGACTTTCAGCTTGTCTTCGCCCATACGAGATCCATTCAGGTTGTAGGACGGTGAATTTGGGATTATGTTAAACCACTGTGTTAGTGTGTGGCCTTTTTCTCTGGGAGATGCTCTGGAGTCTGCCCTGTGCCTACATTCACATATGAACTTGTGGGCAGGGAACATGGATGAAAGACAATTGCGGGTTTGAGCACAGGATCAGATCCCACTTGGCTTATGGAGAGCGCACAGGGAGCATCACTTAGCTGGCTCTGATTCCACAAGAAGGCAGCTGCCGGTGGGCTGTCTGCTTTTGAGGACAGTCTAGTTTGCTTTAAAAGCACTGAAGGAAGTAAAGAAGTTATCTCCTGTAGCCTTCCTTTCCCAATTTCTGCCCGACAATTTAATTTAAATAGATCTAGCATCTTCGGGGCAGGAATTATTCCACGCACCTAGTGAAGCTGACAAAAATTAATACGATGGACTACAGACAGATGCCTCCAAGAAAGTGGATGTTACTTTTCAGAATGGCTGTGGGCTGTCAGGAGCACAAACGCCTTTCACATTTTTGGTATTTCTCTGACTGTTGGTAACAAAATGAAGATACTTGTTATTGAGGCATGTGGTTGCTGGCTCCCAAATAAAAGCGCAAAAGGTCTTGACAACACACTTTTGCTGCCAAGCTAGTTCATTTGTATAATAGACTGATATTTTGCTCAGAGGCCTAAAGGAAACTGAAAGTGAGCAGTCCCTTTGCTATAATATGCTTTCACTGTAAAATGCGGATAAGTATAACTCCCTATTAAAATTTAATGCTATGCATTATATAGGTTTTTCCCCCCCTTATGTAATTATTACACTTGTGCTTTGAAACTACCTTATATTGATATAATAGAATTAATGTGAATGTGAGATCTAATGTAATCTCTCAACATCATTAGACAGTTACACATGTTTCTGCAGACAGGTACTCGGCTCAGCGCGGCTCCTTCAGGGATGCATTGTGGAGGTTTTGCAGCTGTGCAGAACAAGGCCATTGGCAAGGTGTGCCAAGTTGGGCAACATTAGGGGAAAGTCAGAGTCCCCTTAATGACCTATTTCTTTGTCCCTTCACTCATCTTAAATCTACCCCTTTCATTGCCACAGTTTCTTAGTAACTCGCGGCAAGTGAATGAACAGTATGTTTTGGGTTACTTGTGAAGGTCATCCCTGTTTTGTAGAGGAAGACCAGAGCTTAAATGATTTCATGAAGGTCACAGTATGAATCAGCAGGAAAAAAAATGCTGGGTTTATTTCTGTCTCAGCTTTTCCCCTTGCATTAAGGGAAAAGTTCACGTGAACCTTTTCATAGTGTTATGACTGTGGGATATGTGTGTTATTCAGCTGTGTTGGCCTGAAAGCTTGATAAAAATCTTGCTGCAGAAAACACCTCCCAGGGTAAAAATCAGACTTGAAAGAGCACTTCAGGCAGATTAGAAGTCAGGTGAACACAAGTGACTCTTTCCCTTATAATCAGCATTTCAAAACATCCAGTCGGAGCAGTTTCTGCCTACGGTTTCTAGAGTTGTCTTTCCCTTGCCAGCTGCAGAAAAAAGTATGACTTTTTCTGCCCCCATATCATCTCTGCCCCAGAATAACTTGGTCTTCCTTCATGGTGCCTCTCTGTACTTGGATATTCTGGAAAGAGGTAATACGACTGCTGTCTAACTTTCTGTCGAAATTGTGCAGGGCCGGTAGGGGGAAGGTTGATCTAACTTTGACCTCTGTCCTCTCTCTCCTTTCTTCTGTGCTACCTGTAGCTACATGTCAGGAAACAACCATGAGATTTTCACATTATTGACTTCTGATTTTTTGATGGATGGTTGATTTTTTTGGTGTGCATTTCCAAGTAACCTAATTTGGAATTTGTGAACATTTACCTCTATGTAAAAAAAACGTTTATAACTAAATCAAACAAGTGAAATACTTGAAGTAAAAAAGATAAATTGTAAAAGGCCAAAATACAGGTTATTAGCTCTTTGTTATGGTGAAATAAATTGTAACTATTTTACCAGTAAAATTTGACTATAGCCTAAACAATTACTTTTCTTTTTTTTTGTCACATGCCTGAAAACCATTTGCAACAGATTCTAACCATTATAAGATAGCTAGTTTATTTGCTTTTAAAAATATTGCTGATTGCTGTTTTGTAAAAAAAATCTAGCAAAAAAGAAATAGCAGGAGAGAAAAATAATCAATTTTATAATTAAAACTCCATTTTTCCTGTAAAAGTCACTTGTAGTTTGCAGAATCCCTAAAATGTCTAGAAGAAAATATATGAATTAAAGATGATGACATTTACTTTATTGAAGACTATTTACCTAACTGATTTCAGTCCTGTTACCTAAGAAAACTGGCAACAAGACAGCTAAGGACTGCTTTTATTGATCAATATACCTCAAGCAGACAGCAAAAGGCAGGAGATTTACTTGCACGTGTTAAATTATAGGATTAAAATTTAGCAATTTAACCAATAAAATAAAATAGATTATTTGGTCAGGGCCAACTGAAATGTTATTGTACTTTATAGGGGTCAACTTAAAATGTTTAGTTCCACTAGAAACAAATATTTCCTTACGGTGTTTGACTATCAGTTTCTATTTTCACCCTTAAAAGCCTCAGTTTTGGAAAGGAAAGGAAATGCTTGATTGTGAAATGAAATGACCAGTTAGGAAATGAAAAGTCAAAATACCCTGAAAAACAATATAGGTAGTGTACTTTCACTTTATCCTTGCTTATTTTTACTTTTCTTTTTTTTAACTCTGCATTTCTTAGTTTATTTAATGGAACTTGATGTTCCAAACAATTTCAGAAACTCAATTTTAGGAAAAATTTACAAGCTTGCCAAAATTGATATTGCGTGTGGAAATCTGCTCTTCCCTCTCCTTTGCTTTTCAGTCACACATGCTGTTACAGTACTACCTGTTTTCATGTGTTTAGAAACCAACCAGGTCAAAATGGACAAACAGAAACTGGAAGGGGTAAAGCGGTGACAGCAGGAAACTTGTCACGGGGCTCTTGCCATGTGTCCCGTGGCAGACAACTGTGTTTCAAGCTAAGGCACCTCTGCGGGGAAAACAAGAAATTAAAGAGCACAAGGGAAGTGATTTTCCTTCTGGAGAGGGGAAACTGTTTTTAAACAAGCATCTGGGATGACAGAATAATAAATGTAAATGCTTCAGATCCCAGTAGTGCTGCTGTGGTGTCTGGGCTATAACAGCAGAATATAGCAGGAGTTGAAGGTATCACTGCGGCTTGGAAAAAATGCTCCAAGGAGTGCTCTCAGCAGTGGCCTGCCCTGCAAAAAGGGAATGTAGTCATCTCCAGTTACATGGGTAGTTTATTGAGAACAGTATGCTCAGGCTGCCTCCTTAGTGCTCTGAGGCTATGTGTGGTGATAACCTTCTTTGCAATCCTTCTTAAACAGACAGTGTTTGCCCTGATTTCATTGAGAGTTTGTCTAGATTTAGGGCTCCTGGATCCAATGATTTTCCAAGAACTCAAAAAGCCGCTTCCGCTGCAGTTTATTTCAGCTTCTGCACACACCCGTGCATACTCTACCCCACCAGCCACCTTGCTGTACTATTATTATATTACTCTAACGTTGAATATTCTAGTACTGTAATTCTGCTTTATGCCAGTTTGATGGCAAAAATCTTTTTACTAAACAAATAAAATAAGTCACGTAGTATATTGCCACCTTAAAGCACCAGGAAAAAGAGGTGAAGTACTTACTACATAATACATTTTCTTTGACGATAATCTGCCTCTGCAGAGAAAAATTTGAAAATTCAGATGTTTCTGGCCAGATTCTTGTCTCTGCTCTACTACTTTTACATTGCTTAAATATGAAGGAGTTACATCCTAAATTCCATGAGGGAGGCAAGGATAGCTTCGGGCTTGAGATGTCCCCTGGAGACACCTCACTAGGTCCTAGCACAGTACCAGATGAAAGGCTGAGTGACTGGGAGGTCAGTGCCACAAGGTGAAGGAAGCTTCAACAGCTCAGAATGTACGGCACTTGCAAGTTTCTGCAGTTTCCCTTCAGTAGGTACAGTCAGTAACTGAAATGACAATTAAAGAAATGGAACCTTTTTTTAAAAAAAGACAAAACTGACCAAACAAAACAACCTGATGTAAATGTACCACTTGTATTCCTAAGAAGCTATTGTATCGTTATCACAGTAATTTAAGGTAAAATATTGGCATATTAATACCTTTTTCTGCTCTGTGGCCAGTCATAGCATATTTTGAATTTTGATGTGAGAAAGCTAAAACGTTAACACCAAGTTATGATTGCTTTTAGACTTTTTTTTCTCTTTTAGCCATTAATTTTTCTTCTATGATTGTCTGCCATGAAACTACCTACCGTCTACATGTGACTAGCGGTGAAGGAGGTATTTACCTTCACAGAGGCATCTGCTCTGCGCCTGAGGGGTAGTGCAGTGTCATTCAACCTGGGTGAACCAACCAAACACCCATCTTCTCCTCCAGGATTTCATCTGTGTTATCAGCTCTGTGGATTTACTCTTCTATGGAGAAGCTGCGGCTGAGTGATGTCTCCATGAACAAACAGTACCAGAAGGCATGTAGTACACTACTGAGTACAGGTCCCATGCCAGAGAGATCTCAAGAAATCTTCATAGTGGGAGTTTGACAACTTCTATGGCAGACAAACTCTTTGTTTTTTGGTAAAAGAAGATGGTATTTATTTGAGGGAATCTAGCTGAATTTTATGCAAGATTAATCTTCATATGTTTTTCCAGTGACTTTCATCAGTATGTAGGTTAAAAGCTTGAGTCTGCGACCTACCATACAGCTCCATCTTTGCCTGAATTAGGATGTGGTAGGAGAAATGGCATCTGATTATTCAGTCCCTCTTGCAGTTAGTGATTTCCTGTAATGTCACCCAACAGTACGTAGCTGCTGTATCTTTGTCTACTAATAGATAAAATTCCATTCAAGTCACATACACCCAGTCACGGGAGATTAACAGAAATCAGAGCTATAAAAAAAACCCAGAATATAATAAAACTCTGATTTGTTTGAGACACCCTTGGAAAAAAAAGGGCTCAGAAAGATGTACTGACCATAACAGCTACAGATGTGAGGAGTACGACCTTTCACTTAACAGTGGTATTAGCTTACATATGGGTAGTACTGTACTGCGATGTCCATTAACACTCGTTAGCAAATTCAATGACTGGCGATGCACAGCTATCTTGCTTCTTTTTTTAGCTATTCTAAGGACTTTAAAGCTTGGGTGATTTCATCTCTTTGTCCTAAACCACAGCGTTTTCCCACCTGAGCTGTGCAATGCACAGAGAACTTCCCTAATGTGGTGTTATGTTATATGTGTCCATGTTGTGTCCCTCATTTACGGAAAATGCGTACAGCCTCACTTCTTCTATGTGCCTTATCTACTTTGTGATCATATATCCAGAGTACTAAACCATTACATTCTCTGTAGACAAAGGAGACTTGATATATACTAAGCTGCAGATTGCACTTTCTGACTTCATTGATTTTTTATTAAGATGTGACACCTAACGAAATGTTAGGGATTGGGCTTAGTAGCATTTTTCTTCCTGTTCAATTTTCTTTTTTTATTTGCATAATGAATATTAATCTTCAAACTTAATTTGCTTTATTGATTTTTACGTGACTTGTTTAAAACATTTGTATGAGTAAATAGCAGGTATTTTAAATGATTTGCCTGTAAACAGAGGTTGTAATAAAGAAGGCACATAATGAACAGTGCTTAATAAAAGGAAAAGAACTCCAACTAAGTTATGTTTGTGGAAAAATAAAATCTGAGCACTGGTTGAGCATTTCGGCGAGGTGGGATATGAGCAGGCCATCAGACTTAGAAAAGATTGAGTCACTTGTTTAATGACAGGCAGGATGGAGCTCTTGTTTTTCTCTAGTCTGACACTTTCTTGAATGTGTTCACTTAATTGCCATCATGAATTTGAACATTAGTATTTGGTTTTCTTACTGTGAGGCTGATGTCTACCCAGCTCTGCCCGCCTTATCATCCAGTTCAGAGACCCATGGGAATACACCTCTGGTCTCTTCTTTCCTGTGAGCCCAGGAATACTCCCAGTGGTAACTGGGATACTGGTGATACTCAGCAGGATCACATGCCAGGATGAATCTCCAAAAGTAATAGGAAGGAAACATTCCTTGTTTCCATACCCCTGCACAAATACACCTGGTAAAACTTTCTTTGAAAACTGAGGGAACAAGATTTTTGTGCAATTTCTTTAATGGATGATATAACATCATTTTAATTCAGAGTAGACTATTTAAATTCTTTTATTGTCTTTGAATTTCCCTCTAAGCCATTACTTAACACTTTAAAATGTTCTTCTGTTAGTAAAATTATATACTACATTAATCTGCTCTAAAAATATGGAAGTTCATTATATTGGAATTATAAAGTTGAGGTAATTAAATATTTTTAATTTCATAGAGTGCATTCACGGAAGGTGGTTCAGGAAAACAAGAAATGGTACAGTGATTTCAGATAACTTCTTTCATTAACAAACATGTAAAACCACCTTGAAAACGTTCATTTCCGACATACCCCACTGGAAGGTCAGCAGAAGGTTAACTTAATGGAGAGAAGCGAGAGAGCAGCAGGCGCAGGGCAGCCAGGATTACCACTCTTCACAGGAAGAGCTGTAAGCTAAGCCATTTCCCACAGAAAAGGGTAACAGCCCTACATTTACAACCTCCAAAGTAAACTAGACAGAGCTCTGTCAAGTGTAGACAGTGGGGATCTGGCCAATACCAGCCTTTAGAAATGCAAGGAAGGAGAAGACAATGCTACAGGCACAAATTCACGAGGAGAGAGTCTCCACACAAACTGCTGATTTTCATCTGAAGTGAGACTCTTCAAAACCCACAAAAGTGGGTTTGAGAATAAAATCATTGACATCCAAGTAGCCGAGAAACTTCCAGATCTAAAAATTTTATTATCATTCTTTCTAAATGCAAAGAAATGTAGTGCCAGTCAAAAGCCATCATATTTCTTATAATATATTTTCTCGTATTTCTTTTAAGAAATACTTTATTGGAAAGTTAAGGAGTACTTAAGAAATCTTTTCAACAATTTTCAATTTTATTCTGAAATTGATAGTAGGATTGTTTACGCAAAATATTTTCGCAACCAACTTCACCTCAGGAAACAGACGCTGCAAAAGGTGTGTAGCACTTCCTATTAAAAACGCCTCTGTTTACTTCTGTGTGCTATTGATTGCTGAGTGCTACTTTCCTCATCCCTGATGTACTTCACTTAGGTTTCTCCCAGCAACTGAGCCTCTATCTCTGACCTTGCAGGCCACGTGTGCTCGGCTCCTGCTAATCTGTCGGCAGGGAACCCGCAGTGCTTACATCTGCTAAACTCTGGGGAAGTTCTGACCACGTGTCCAGCAGCACAAGTGCTTGGAAAAGTGTTTGCAAAATTTTGAAATAGTCTCTCAGTTGGGACAAAAAGCACAAACAAAACAACTTTCATGAATAAAGCTCAGATCCAGGTGGAGTTTATTAGAAATGTTTTGTTCACTTTCATTATTATGGGATACCTCATTTTAGTATGATCTTTCAGTTCATATTATAAATCACTTTCCTGAAATAACTTCATTGAGATTAAAACTAAACCACATGAGGTTTTCTTTTAAATAATCCCAAAATGATGTTTTTTTGTCATTTCAGTAATGTGTTCTCCACATTCTTTGAACTTGAACCAAATCCGTCATAACTTAGCAGGGGTATAAAACTGGAATGCACAGACCATAAAATCATGTTAATAAACTCATCAAACTCCATCTGAAAACCAGTTAGGTTTCCTGTTACTTTTGCAAGGTGGTATAGAACCTCTGGCAAAGGTTATTAGGACATTTTCTGTTTCCAAGCTAAAAAATATATTTATAACTACATATATCCATCTCCTTCAGTCTGCAAAACTATTCTGACCAAGAGCCTTTCTAAGAAAAGGTACCACTGCCTACATGTAGGAATCTAAGCTCAGATTCCTGTTTCTAAAAACTCTTGCCTGGAATCTGAACCCATTCTCTTGGGAAAGAATGGAAATTTTTCCAGTGATTTACCTGGAGAATGCACCTAGACACAAGATTCTCATTAACATTACAAAACAGATTTAGTATCCATTTCTTTTCTCTCAAAGAGAAGTTACTCCACACTAAGTATAAAGCTCATTCCCTTCTGTCAACCAGAAGGTGTCCCTGCCCAAGCGGAGGGTTTGGACCAGATGACCTCCAGAGATCCCTTCCAACTGCAACACTTCTGTGATTCTGTATAAAGAAGTCTTCATAAAATTGTTGCTGAGCAATCCCCTGTCCAAATCTAAAAATTAGTGAATAACTAATCAAGAATCAATTCAGATGAAACATTCTTTTTAAGTCTGACTTTGATCCGTACTTTCAAAACCTATGTCGACTGAGTCTGATCTGCAAGATGAGACAGTTTCTTCTCCAGAGCAGTTTTACTTTATTTACTTTTACTTTACTTTTTCACTTTACTTGTATTCACCGATTTATTTGTATTTGTATTGACTGATTTGAAGTTCTCATTAATTCTGCCCAAAGAGGTTTTAGTGTCCATTCTTGGAAATATTCAGAACTTGACTGGTTATGACCCTGAGGCATATGATAAAACTTTGAAGCTGGAACTAACTTGGAGGATGCTTTGATCAGGGAGTTGGACCCACAGGGATTCCTTCCAACTTGAATTTCTCTATCTTATCTTTTTTTTTCTCCGTTTTATACTGAAAATTAAGCTGACATTAGAAATAAAAATGTGACATCTTTAGAAACATTCCTCTCTCAATCACAATAGTTGACAAAAAAGCCTTAGCTATTTTATCAGCAAAACCAATCCTTTTACAATGCTACCAACTTAAAAAAGACACCTATATGTCTTAATTAAGGTCTCACACTGTTACAAGAAACTTTTGGTTGTTCTGCTGTTCATTTAACAGAAACAATTAATGAATAATCAATGTAACTACTGATTGTAACTGACTATCATTTATTCATAGGTAAGGATATGGATAATCATCGAGAAATTTCCACTTTTTAAGTATGGCCTTTTTATTAACAATCCTTTTTAATCCAAATAAAATGGAAAATGTGTTATTTTTCTGTATGGTATATCAAAGTCAACTGTGTAATTACTGGTCCAGGTTCTTTTCAGAAACTGCTTGGTTCCAAAGAACAAATGATACAATAATTAGAAACTGATTACAGCTTTCTTCCTTTTCAGGAAAGTACACACCCACCTGGCTTAAAATGGTATGAAAGAGCTGTGGGAATTCTTCACTTTCATTTAGGTGCATAAATCTTAGATTAGCCAGGGATTCTTGGAGTGTGTCTGTTTTGCTTTGTTCTTGTCTTTCCCTTATGTCAGGATAAGAACTAGGAAGACAGCACATTCCTCAGCTGGTGTAATCAGCTGAGAATTCCCTTTGTACATAGGAAATGGTAGTTGGACAAAGAAATTGTTTGGAAAGCCAGAAAAAAAACCCAGATTCCTTGGTGGTTCCTTGTTTATGAGGATGTAGTTTTAAGTCATCAAATAAAGTAGAGTTTAATAGTTAAATGCATCCATTTTTTGCCATTCAGTCACTGAGGTGTGAACGTATTTCTAGGCAGTCTGTTTACGTCCAAAAATATGACCATTGCAGCAAAATATGCGATATCCACACTGAGTCACTTTATAAGCTTGGTTCTTCACCACAAAATCGTGAGGAAGGTGTCTGACTGAAAAGTTAATTAAAATGCTTTTTTAACCACTCTAAAAGATAACCCTGAATAAATTAGAGGATATAGTGATTTGAAAAAGACAGTAAAACTCTATTTGTGCACTTTTGTGTGCCTGGGAGGGGAAAGGGTCAAACCAATTTGAAATGTGTAGAGCATGAAGTTCTGAATTATACAGGCTTCACAATGCATAAAAGCTATGTAGTCTGAGTGCATACACCTGCTGAAAGCAGGTGGGAAAGAGATAAAAATGTTGCTTCACTTTTTTCCTTGCAGAGTTGTCAATGCTTTTAAAGTCCTCCTAGTCTTTTGAGCTATTTCAGAGTTAACAAATGTAGTCTAGGGAAATGGAAGAGGAACTCTAATACTCTGGAGAAGCAAAAAGTATCTTTTTCATATTAATCGCAGCTTATTATATCAAGAGTTTCTGGATTTTTATTTTTTTTCTTATAAGTTTTAATCATTTTCTCATTTTTCTACTGGAAGAACAGTTAGTTTCTTTGAGAGGAGGATGGTCAACTGCCTAGAAAAACTGATTTTCTTTTTACTTCCGTCTCAGGTACACCCAGAATTTATAAAATCAAATTTAATGAAATTACCGTTCATGTGAACTATGCTGGTATTTTTGCTGTCTCCACTCCCCACACCAAGCTGTGGTAGTGCATGTGTTGTTATTTACCAACGCACATATTTCAGGGCTGCCTGGGGAAACAGATCCATGAGGTCAGGATAAGAAAGGAGGGGTATAACATACCCTTTTGTTTCTTGATGTCAGTATTCAGGGCTAAAATAAATCTTCCTCCTTTAACTGTGTACAATTGAAACACATGACTGATTTCTAAATGCCTTTCTAATGACAAATACAATGTTTTAAAAGGCTCATAATCAGAAGAATGTAGGACTGTGGCCCTCCATCTTCCCATGGTCTAGTGCAGTGTGGGATGAAACCATGGGGCTGCATCTCTTTGCTGCAGCTGTATTTTCCCTTTCTGCAACCTAGCTCTAGGTGGCACTTCTTTGGGCTCCAAATACCCTCAATTGTAGGATGTGTGAAAGCTTTACAATAACGTCACCATCACGGATGGGTGCCACCCTTGCTGTCCTCCAGGCTGGCTGGCTACCAGGAATGGACATCTGGACGTGCACTACGTAGAGGTCACTTGTTCACCTACCTGGTCACCCTCAGAAATAGCAACTCTAAATGGAGTCCACAGCAGGATCGAAGGGCAGGATCCCAAAATCTTAAGATACAAGGGCTTGCCAACAGGACAGCATGTTTTTCTTGTGTTTTTACTGGCCTTTCATAAGGAAGGACTCTGCAACTACTGGAAAATGTCTTCTGCTGGCACCAGTGTGGGGCCTTCAGGAGGTAAAAAACCTGTTCCTGGAAGCACTTTCCCAGGTGTTGGTTGCTTGGACATGAAATCATTCCGGAGAAATCAAAGCAGACAGCATTGCCTAGTGAGAAAATTGCCCACTCACAGGAGTCCTTCAGACACTGTGAAGTAAACTTCAGTAAGGAGTGACTTTGGTGTGAAATAGCTGAGATATCAAGAACTGAACATTTCTTTCTTTGATATAAAAGAAATGTGTCTCTTGCCTGCTGAAGATAGAAGTTTGTTAGGCTGCCTTTGGTAGATAAATAAACAGTCTCTAAGGATTTCCTAATGGGTGAGATAAAGGAACTGAAATCTTTCATAATATTTGACCTCTAGAATGTGACTCCTACAAATAACTCTCAGATTCTTTCTGCTTTCTGCTAAAATATTATCTTAGTTTTTTTGCTTTATATTTACACCTGCCATATACTTTTGTCATATTCATTTTGTAGACAGAACCGTGTTTGCATTTGAAGGAGTAACAGGTATCATACGTTTCCTAAACCACTACTTTCATAAGAAAAATTCCCTGAAGGTGAGAGAGGAAGCAACTGGCAGAAATTATCATTCACACAGGTGGGAGGAACAATAACACTTCTATGGCCCTTTCAAGACTTTTGGGTTTAGGAATTCTGCAGTATCTGGGCAATGTTGTTTCGAATAGGGAAAATATTGTCCACATGTTTAGTACGAATGGAATAAACTTGATGATTAAACAATGCTTCATTATTACTTATTAATATATTTAAGCTATTCATGGATGAGGTAATATTTCAGTGGTTTTTGAGTATACTTTTATAGACTATGACATACTTCTCTGCATCATTGTTAAGATAAGAATTTCAGAACAGATTTCCTGATGAAATCAAAGATCCGTTTAGGTAAGTGACCTGTCACTGGCAATAACCATTTGCAAATGCTTAGCAAAAAAGGACAAGAACAGGACAATTATACAGTGACACTTTCCCTGGTATGCTATTCCAGCTTTCATCAATCTACAGTTTAGGGACTTCCAGAGCCAGAGACTGCATTTGCATCATCATACATATTTGTCTCTAGTGGACCTTTCTTCCATGAATTTGTTTTAAAACTTACTTTCTGAGCCCATTTATAATCTGGCCTCTGCAACACCTTGTGGCAATGAGTTACTTAATCTAATTACACTCTGCATGATAATTTCACTGGGTGTCCTTGGTTCTTCCATCATGAGAAACTATAAGAAGTCACAGAAAATTGCTGTGCTAGCAATCTTTTCAGTCTCTTTTCGAAGCTGAAGAGCCCTAATTTATTTTTTCCTGGTACATATGCTACTGCATGCCTCTGGTCATCCTTGTAGCCTTTCTCAATATACTTTTTAGTTCGGTGCTATTTTGCAGATGAAATAAGAGAAGTTGGAAGCACTGAGATTGCAGATAAACAACATTTCATCTGTGATCTAACAGTGGACGGAATTATACTCAGTTCTTTTCCTAATGCATTTTACATTTTACTTCCTTGGTGGATTGTTATTGAGAATTGACCTGATATTTATAAATCATCTTATAAAGACTACATATTCTGTTACCTGTGTAGTAGTTGTCAACTTATAATACATCATGGTGTGCATATAGTTCTGTTCTTTGCATTTAACAATTTCATGTCTGCCATTCTGCTATTTTGCTTTTTTTTTTCCCTATTTATACAATGTCACGAGAACATTCGACAATACTTCTCAAAAGTTTAATTTCTTCACTGCCCTAATTATTTTTGTGTTGCCTACAAACTTTGTGGCTTCTGTAGCCAGTCCTCTTTTCAAAAATATGATTTGTTAATCATAGCACAGGTCCTAACACAAATCTCTACAGGACTCCTCTGGTACTCCCCAGTGCCGAGAACGTGTGTCTTTCACTCTTAACCTTATTTACACAGTCATCACCAAAGCTGGCTGATGTGATACAAACCTTAGTCCTACTTTTTAAATGTTTGTTTTGTTGAGTGGCTAAGTAATTGCAAAATAAGCTATCCTTGCAGAATGTGTTTTAAATGATAGTACAAAATTCCAGGGAACAAATGAACACAATTAATTTTTAATAAGTTCTGAATTAGTCTGTCTTGTTGAAGATAAACATTAAATTTGATCAGTCGTAAAATAAGCCTGAATTCAGTTTTAAAATATGTCTGCTTTGTTTTGAATCTATGCCTGACAAGCATGAAATATATGTTATTGTTCTTTTTAACTAGACAGAAATCATTACTTGAATCTATAGCATGTAATTTTGTGCAGGAAGCTGAGTTATATTTTGAGATTAATGAGGGAGAAAAATAGTTGACAGTTTTAGGTCCTAATGTCTTGAGTCTATAAGATATTATGACATGCCTAATTTGGAGAATCACTTTTTTATATATGTACGCATGCACATTTTATCTCTTGGAAAGGACAAATATTCCTTGGCCACCTCCAACAGATGCTTATTATACCTGTTCTTGCAGCTTCAGATAAATGACACTCCATAATAGCCCTGCAAAGCCTGACCAGGGACTCAGGTATCAGTCCTTTGGAAAATCCTTCTTCTAAATCCAGCCTAACACTTATTTTGTGTGATTAAGCTGATCACTTGTCTTATCTCTAAAACACTTATATGTAACTGATCAATATTGTCTTTATAAAACCCTTCCTATAAATAAAGATCTTTTTGTTCCTCTTTCAAGCTTTCTTAATTAAAAAATATCCCTTTTGTTCTCTTTACATTGAATTTTCCAATTTTCTATCCCTTTCTTAAACCAAGCACAGTTCAAGTGTAGCTGAAACTTCTCCACTTTTTTCACAAAGATTATTTCACATCTTACTCCTTGCATTCACATATCTGCATATTGTCTATAGCAGCATATCATTTTTACTCACTGAGCATGATTCTCACCCAGTGGATCCTTAATACTCTGCCCAGGGTTGTTTAGGTGCGCTCTTCACCCCATACTATCAGTTGACATTCACCACATAACAAAAATAAGAGGTGGCATAACACCATATGAAGGTGAAAATGCTCATTTATCATGCCAAACTGAGTGTAGATCAACTACTAATATTGGAAGAATTAAAAGAAACACAGCAGCTGTGCTCTAAAAATTCTTCTCAATCAGTTCTATAAGTTGAAAGAAACCACAGAATTTATTTAAACTTTTCCGTACACCACATTAATTGACTTTATTTCATATAATTATTTTGAGGTAAATTGCCTTTTTTTTTGAGGTAAATGGCCTTTTCTTTTTTTACTTTGCACAGTTTGCAGCCAATTAGAAACAAAATGCGTACTCTTTCATCTTTCTTGACAGCACTAAACCTCTTCAGCTAACTTGACTTTGTGAGAAAACCTCCTGGTTCTAAAGGATTTCTTATTCTTCTTTTTTTTTAATGTTTTTCAAAGTTATTAATAAGTTAATATTAATAAGTTAATAAGTTTTTCAAGTTTTACCGCAGTTGCCTTCAGAAATCATTGTTCAATAAAACCAGCTACTAAATATGCTGAATCTGATAAATGGCTTGAATCCTTATTTATATTTCTTGGTGTGTATTTTCACTTGGTTCACATTAAAATTTCTTCTACTTTCCTTTATATTGTTTTTAGTAATTTTAATTGTTGATACAATTTGTTGTCTGTTGTTACAGTTTCTTTTAATGGCTTTGTCTGGCAAGTGATGACATATTCTGGACTGATAAAAGATATATCTGTACTGATGGGAAACATTCATAACAGTTAATGTAGGTTATGAAAATAAGTTACGGTAGCAAGACAGACATTTTAATTATCTCAGATAAACATTTTTGGATTATCATTAGTACAGGGAGATTTGCTACTTACTGAACTGAAGTTTAGGTTTTTTTTTTTCTGTTGTTTCTTCTCCTTTCTTCCTCCCTTCTTGTCTTTTTTAAGTTTTCTATGCTTGACATTGGAAACCCTGAAAACTCTATTAAGGCACATGGAAAATAAGGAGGCAATCAGTGGCAGCCAACATGGCTTCACTGGGGGGCAAATCATGCCTGACAAATTTGGTTGCTTTCTCTGATGGCATTACAACGTTGGTGAATGAGGGAAGAGCAACAGACGTCATCTACTTGGACTTGTGCAAGGCATTTGACACTGTCCTGCATGGCATCTTGGTCTATAAATTGGAGACACATGGATTTGACAGATGGACCACTTGGTGGATAAGGAACTGGCTGGATGGTCACACTCAAAGGGTCGCAGTCAAGGGCTCGATGTCCAAGTGGAAACCAGTGATGAATGGCATTCCTCAGGGGTTGGTACTGGGACTGGTGCTGTTCAACATCTTTGTCAGTGACACAGACAGTGGGATTGAGTGCACCCTCAGCAAGACACCAAGCTGTGTGGAGTGGTCGACACGCTGGAGGGAAGGGATGCCATCCAGAGTGACCTTGACAGGCTTGATAGGTGGGCTTGTGCAAACTTTATGAGGTTCACCCAGGCCAAATGCAAGGTCCTGTACCTGGGTCGGGGCAATCACAAGCACAAATACAGGCTGGGCAGAGAATGTATTGAAAGCAGCCCTGAGGGGAGGGACCTGGGGGTGTTGGCTGATGAGAAGCTCAATATGAGCACAACGTGACCGCAGAAAGCCACCCACATCCTAGGCTGCATCAAAAGAAGAGTGGTCAACAGGTGGAGGGAGGTGATTCTACACTTCTACTCCACTCTGGTGAGACCCCACCTGGCGTACTGCATCCAGCTTTGGAGTCCTCAGCACAAGAAGGACATAGAACTGTTAGAGCAGGTCCAAAGGAGGGCCACAAAGATGACCAGAGGGCTGGAGCACCTCTCCTATAAGGACAGGCTGAGGGAGTTGGGATTGTTCAGTCTGAAGAAGAGAAGGCTCCGGGGAGAACTTCTAGTGTCTTTCTGTTATGTGAAGGGGACCTACAAGAAGGCTGGAGAGGTTTCTGCAGGGACTTTTTGCAAGGACATGTAGTGATAGGATGAGGGGTAATGGCTTCAAGCTAGAAGAAGGTAGACTTAGATTAGATATCAGGAAGAAATTTTTCACTATAAGTGTGGCGAGACACTGGAACAGGTTGCCCAGGGAAGTTGTAGATGCCTCATCCCTGGAAGTGTTCAAGGCCAGGTTGGATGGGCCTTTGAGCAACCTGGTCTAGTGGGAGGTATCCCTGCCCATGGCAGGGGAGTTGGAACTAGATGTTCTTTAAGGTCCCTTCCAACCTAAACCCTTCTATGATTCTATGATTCTATGACATAACCTGCAATATACTTTTACAAAATTCATTTCCTCACCTCAGTGAGAGCTGGAAATATACACTGACCAACTCTAATTGTGAAATGTCATTCATTAATTAGCACATTTCCAATTCTCTTATTGCCACTCTGCAAGCCTCATCTTTCTTGCATTTTATGATGAAATCATACCCACCATGCTCAACTGGGTGGTAATTCCGATTTAGGAAGAAGAGATATATTGAGTAAAAATATTCATAGGGAACTGGAGATGCTTTGGACAACAACAGAGCCCCTGATTTCAGGAGATAAATGTGTGGTCCAATGCAGTAAAAGCACTACCAATGGAGAATGTACCAGCACCATTGTTCTGTTTCAATTCTATTAGCTGGCACAGTACTTCGTGTACCATCAAAACCAATAATAACCTAATTATTTTAGAAATAAAACATGCAGACATTCTCACACTCTATCTTCTGGTGTTACCCCAATTGCTAGAGGAAATATGTACCAGTAGAATTATAGGAATTATTAGAGATATACAATTTTGCTGTGCTGTTTCAAACTCTAACATTGATTAAAATTTTCACCCTGGGTGGAATAAGCCCTGAAAAAATTACTTTGAAATATTATTATTTTGAAAAATTTTTTATATTAATTTGAAATATTTGAACTAAAAAGAAAACTATTAATCTATTTCTGTTTTCCATTTTTAAACTAATATGATAAAAATGGCCAGAAAACAAAAGGCCCTTCCATGCATACACACTGGTTTCGTTTGTTCAGTCTGATCAGGACCGATGTTCTGTGACAGTAGGGACCTATCACATACCGTAAATGGTCAATAATCAAAGAATCATTGGCACTAACAATCTGTGTAAAATGATCCATAATGAATTACTGTGAAACGCTGATTTCTTTAGCTTTATTTTCTATTCATATTTCGTCTGCCAACAGACTCTCATTTTTACATATTTGTCCATTTTAAAGTATTTAAAATATCCCCTAATCACATTGCCCCCCAAGTTTGTTCTCTCTGAACTTGCTGGAAAAAAAATCAAAAGCTGGGACTGACTTATTGGACAAGAGGACAAAGAACAAAAGTTACTTCTCTAAGGAGTCTGTCAAAATATATCCCTACCATATCCACAGACACACCATGAATACACCCACCCTTGCCATTGTCTTGACAGAATCTTGTTCCCAGTAAGCACTTAGGGCTAGTAAAAGGAGTTCAGTATAGCAGCCGTCCTGTGTCCTCTCATCTATTTCTTTATAGTTCATAATTTAGAGAATGATTATGATCTAGGCTTGTACCACATCCTTTAAAGATCTTCCACTGTACCATCTTCCTCACATGGGCACAGTTTGGGTTAAAAAAAAAGTAATAAAAATGTTTTTTTCTTTAGAGAAAATAATGGTAGCTCTGTATCTGTGGAGCGTGTACAAGCACATGTATAATCACTAATTTTTTTTGCTTGCATGCATATGATAAAAGTTGAATGCTATGTGAATTCTCCCCTATTAACTAGTCAGGGCTTTTCATTTGTCCTGACTGTTGTCACAGACTTTGGTTACGTGGCAAGGAAAGTGATTCTGTACTTGTGTTTGTTCTGGTTCTGCAGGAAAATCATACACTTTTGCTATGCTATGGTTGCTATGGCAATGTTGGATTGATGTTTTATGTCTTCTGGTATAATTCCTGACACCACACACATACACATGACTATCAATAATTTTGCCCCTGTATTTGGCAGCCATGCCAGGAGGTTCACCTCAAGAAATCCTGCTATTTTTCCATAGCAAAAATACAGTGATTCTGCCATTGCTGCGAGAGTGACATTTGCTTGACAGGCACTTTTGGAGGGATTTTGTAATGTGCCAAAACAGCGTAGAACAGCCTTTACTGAGGACTTTACTTCTTGCCCCCTGCCCCCACCGCACAATTCTCTTCCCGATGTTATCTAGCTGTTGCGACCAAGAAGCCACATGCAGGCTAAGCTATCCTGTTAGATTCAAGCATGAAGCTGAATTCATTAGCTTATGCAGATTTCCCCATGCATGAACTTCTACACCACTCTGGCGTGTGAGACGACTCGAGAAAAGGAAAGGCCTGAAACGTGGACACGTTTTAGGCACTCTTCACACTGTCACTGTGACTTTTGTCACCCACTGGAAGTACCTTTAAAATAAGCTACCACCTGCCGCTGGTTGCCTTCCCTGCCGCAGCTGTGTGGCTCGCTTCATGGACTAGAGAAAGCTGTAGTAAAGGTAGGGCAAAGAGGTCTAAAAAGAAGTATTTGTTTCAAAGCAAGAACACATCTTATTCTAGTTCTATCAAAAGATTCTGGAAATCGAAGGAAAAATCTATTGCCTCGAGCTGAATATACATCACTGGTTTTTATGGCCTCTGTGTTATTTCCTGCCCAGTTGTGCCTAATTAATGACAAAAGAATGTGTTTTATGATTATGATGATGCAAAGGTTTTCTGGTTTGCTCAGACTAGTAATAAAGCTGTATCTGCTGAGAACGGAGAAAATGGATCAAATGACAAACGACCTCATTCAATATTACCTGAATTTGAACGATTTTGAATTAAACATTGGCAGTTAATGTACTTTAGAAAAAGAATACCTATTGTGCACACCCGGTAGTATTTACTGTTATTGGATCTGATCCTAGTTACTGCCAGAGCAGTAAAAGGTACTGATGATATTAAATGGGGCAGCTGAGTATTTTCTGTAGAGTTGGGACCCCATGCAGTAGGTTTGGGAGGGAACAGAAACAGAGAATATGGCAGTGGAGGGAAAGGTTCTGTAAGACCTGAGAGATAGAGACTCTATCTGAGAAGATAGAGTTCAGGATTAAGTGTAGTATAGACAAAATGACAAGTAGAGTTGAAACCTTAAACTTCAGGAGGACTAACTTTGATCGTTTCAAGGAATTGCTTGGTGAAATCCCATGGGAGAGGGCTCTAGAGGGTAAGGGGGCTCAAGAGAGCTGGCTGCTATTTAAGCATCGCTTCCTCCAAGCTCAGGATCAGTGCATCCCAAAGAGAAAGAAATCAGGCAAGGGAAGAAGGAGACCTGCATGGCTGAGCAGGGACCTGCTGAAAAGGCTCAGGTGGAAGAAGGGGCTGACTGCCTGGGAGGAATACAAGAATGCTGTCAGGGTATGCAGGGAGGAAACAAGGAAAGCCAAGGCAGCCTTGGAATTGAACCTAACGAGGGATGTGAAGGCCAACAGGAAGGGTTTCTTTAAGTATATAGGAGACAAAAGGAAAACTAG
>VZSZ01004714.1:515535-575391 GCA_013398815.1 Ibidorhyncha struthersii | reverse complement strand
TACAAAGATGATTAGGGGATTGGAACATCTTTCATATGAGGAAAGGCTGAGGGAGTTGGGTCTCTTTAGTCTAGAGAAAAGAAGATTGAGGGGGGATCTTATTAATGCTTTCAAATACTTGAAGGGAGGATGCCAGGGGGATGGGAGCAGTCTTTTTTCAGTGGTGCCCATTGAGGGTTAATGGCCACAAGCTTGAACATAGGAAGTTCCATCTTAACATGAGGAGGAACTTCTTTACTTTGAGGATAGTGGAGCACTGGAACAGGCTGCCCAGAGAGGTGGTGGAGTCTCCCACTTTGGAGACATTCGAAACCCGCCTGGACGCTGTCCTGTGCAACCTGTTGTAGGTGACCCTGCTCTGGTGGGGGCGTTGGACTAGATGATCTTCAGAAGTCCTTTCCAACCCTGACTATTCTGTGATTCTGTGATTCTGTGATTCTGTGAAGACTGCTGCACTGACAAGTCCTTCTGCAGACACCTCAGAGCCTGTAATTAGCTCTTGTGATGTGTAACAGGCCAGAGGGGACCCAAATTTGTGCATGAAACTTAAGGGCTGTGGCCAAAAACTTCTCTTACAAAGTTCTTGGAGGTAACTTCAAAGCAAAATTCCTTGTCTGCCATAGCAAAATCAACCTCCCTCAAGTACCAACTCCAGGAAGCTCAGTACTGAGGCTTTCTTTTTTCTTGCTTAGCTCAGCTTCATCTCCTTCCAGGGTGTACCATTATAGAGCCTGAACAACAGTATCCTCACTGGTTGAGTCAGCACCAGACATCACTGAAGGCCACATGGCAGATCTCACGCTGCTGCTCTGGCACCACTTCCCAGCACATCTGTGCTACCAGATGAGGTGTGCTTCTTCATTGGCCAGGGGTGAAACGACACGGATTGCAGTCCAGTAATTTCTATTCCAGATTACCCTGAAAGAACTTAATCCTCGACCACATAAATCTGAGGTCAGTCTCCTAACTCCCAGCCTTCTGAAAGTGAGACAGCTCTCTGCTAATTTTCCATTTGCCCTAGGTGAAAACTTTGCTATAACTAATGGCATGAGTATATTTTAACCTAGTTGAGAGAGACTATTTCAGCTAAATACTATCTTGTTGCTTGCTCTGCTTAATATCAGAAAAAAAATGTTGTTCTCTAAGTTTGTCAAAAAAATTAATAATCCACAGTATACTGGAAATTCCAGTGACTAGAATCTAAGATGGGATAATGACATTCCTCTTTCAAAATAAATATAAAGAACATCTTTATATTTATTTATACCTAAAATGAATCAGGGGATTTGATTAAATTACTCATCTTCTCAAGCAATGGCATGAAGATAACACAAATCATAAGGCATGATACCTGATAGTCCCCGAGTGAATGTCACCAGAGTAATCATCTCCACAATTTAGACTTCAGCTGAGGTTGTGGTGTTGTAGAATATAAAAAGTTAACAGTAATAACATGATTTTAATTATTTGTTCTTTACTGGCCGCTTTGGAATCTGATGCAAAATTGTAAGCTTCATCAGCCTCTATTGTACAGCTATATATAATTCATAAACATTTCCTTATCACAAAAAAAGATCAGCGCTTAAGTATATGGCAAATAATCGCACACATTTACAACATGCTATGCAGTAATGAAGTGATCATGCTTTGTATCTTGGTGCTCAGAATAAGCATTCAGATCAGGAGTTCATTACCTGAGCCACTTCACAGGCACATAGTCAGAAGTCTTTGACAGGAATTTAAAATTAGCTCAACAGGCATAGCAGAAACAAGGGCTAGAAGAAGAGAAATTAAGGTGTTAAGATCTGTTGATAATATTGACTGATTAGGAGTGCAGCTTGATGATATTATCCTGTTTACTAACCATATAAATAAAGATATTTGGAGTGTTAACAATTTTAGATGGTAACTTGTTGATTTGTGTTTTCTGTGGTACATACCATGTAATATTATTCCTTTAACTTTACATTGTTACAGCAATATTGACAGTGCCAATCCTAGCCCTTAAAAAAAAAACAACAAAAACCAGCCTCCCCCCCGATATTCTAAAACTGATTAAAATGTTGTAAGACTGTAAGTAAACATAGGAGTCCTTTTTACCTGTCTTAAAACCTCACAAACTACATTTGAAAGCTTTTGTCCAAACCTGTGAGCTTTTTGCTTTTCTCTGAAGATCAGATTACCCAGCAATATAAAAACAACAGCAGTGGGGGGCTTTAGCAGAAACAGCTTTGCTAATGATTAGCATGCTGATATCACTAAGAGAGCTGAGCCTTATCTTACGGCATGCCCTGCATTCTAATAAACACAGTTGTCAATCTACTAATGACCAAACTAATTTTTTTATAATTACTTGTTATCCAATATGTTGAGGTTACTTGTTCTCCTGGCCAGGAGAAAACCAGGTTCCAATTAAACCTCCCAATCGCCTCTCTATCCTGGAAGTGCCTATGGCTGCTGTGTCTTTGGGGATCTCCGGAACTGCCCACGTTTGCTGGAACTGTCTGAATTGAAATATTTCCCCTCAGACAGTGTACTCCAATCACCCCAACAGACTTCTGGATTAATTTACCAGGATTTCTGTAACAGAGTCAGCCCTGCACGCCTCAGCTACTTTGCAGAGCAAACAGAGGTTCCAGGGGTGCCCTGAGCACCCACCGTCCACCGTGACCAGGCAGCAGTGGGGACGGAGAACACACAGGTAACAAATTCACAAACACACTAAGGTCCTTATTTCCTGTGTTTCACTACTGATGGAGACACAAGCTAAGTTTTCACCTGACAGTTCATCTTGGTTTAATTGTGACAAAGTTCGCAGTACTTTTCTGACTCTCTGCTCTTGGAGAGGGAATTGTGTCCAGGGCAAGGTGGGTCTCTACACTGAGCCAAGAGCCTGCTTCCCAGCACTCGTGGCTGCTTGCCCCCTTCTTAGCTCCAGCCTGCAATAGCGATAGGTTTGAAACAGGCACTTAGATCCCAGCTGAGTGTGAGACTTCAGGTGAGGTCAATTATGCTGAGACTCATTGCTGGCTATTATCATGCCTTTAAGTTTTCCTGCTGCAGAGCCAAAGATTGATTAGACAGTTCATGCATCAGACTATACCTCGGTTAGATCAGAGGAAACAAAGGTATTGGACTTTGGCCAAAATATTTCAGCTTCAGTACTTGTAGTTACACAGCCTGAGTGCATGCTGAGACGCTATCCATCCACAGCTTCTGCTGGTGGTAGAGGGATTTAAAGTGCTCGTTAACTTTAAAAATCAGGCTAAAATTATTTATATGCTTTATCATGGATTTAGGCATTTGCCTCTGCTTTAGGATGACATACAAGTCTTTTCAAAGGGGGAATGAGGAACACTCCACTTTTCCTACTACACATAAAATACTCAGTTAATTAATAATAGAAATGGCTGTGAGGTAGAAGAAAGCCTCCTAGGCTAAAGTCCTGAAAGATTTGTGATGTAGTGTTAGCCATTTGTTCATGGCAAAGGCTATAGTACAAAGTTGGCTGAGCAGTGAATGATACTGTTCTTGAAATGTATGGCAGAACTTATTTGCTCTTCTCTGCTGGAAAGTACACTTATACCCAGACAATGACAATTAGAGTTCGCAAAGACATACGGCTCACTTGGCATTCGATGGTCCTTTGTTTGGATCCACAGCTGTGGTTCTAAGAAAGAAATCCCACAACATCAGGTGAGTCCAAAGTTTCCATGTATGGCTTCCCCCAGAGGCAGTTCTCTTGTTAAATATTCAAGCATAGAGAGTTCATGTTCTATCATGAATATGAGCATTAACAATTATAGTTAACAGAAACAAGCTGCAGTGATGGCTTTTCCCTTATCATTTTTTTTGCCTTGCCAAGATCTGTATCTCAGCCTCCCATGGAGCTACTTTTCTTTTCCAGTCCTTAGAGTCACTATCATGTGGTCGATTGAAGGACTTCACTGCTTTTCTGTACAAGAGGGGTTATAAGAATTACTGAAGTCCTACAACTATGAGGTGTTCTATTCTGTTGCTAAATGGTTTAGGATCCATCTGCAGGCTAAAATAATCTAGATTTTAGTGAGCATGAGTATCAGCTGGCATAGCTTTATAGAGGTATGGTTACTGCTAGCTACCTATTATTATAATCCCGCTCCTCATCATCTAGGCATGAGAGCAGGAAAAATTTTTCCTTTTATATCCTCATCAGAGAGAGAGTGCAACTCACATCATTCTTTCCACCTTTTGGTCTTTGAAGTGGTTGTACTACTTGTCTGCCTTTTGGTCTTTCGGGTGCCACAGAGGACACAAAAACATACTTTGTTGGAGAGAATTATAAATATCATGGCAAATTCATACAAAGATAGTGGTTTTAGAAGAACCTGTGAGAGCAGTAAAATCTTTTGAACAGGTGCACCTTCATTAGAAAGAAAAGAAAAAGCAGAAGGCACGTGATTTATTTATGATACGGCTTTGAATGTCTCCTTTGTAAAAATAATAGCACATATAAGAGACATTCCCATCCCCAGGAGGACGTTAGGCAATTGTTCTCTTGCAGCAAGATGACTTTCATAATCTCAACTACTCTCTATATGCACTTACTGATGTTTTACAGTAGTTCAAGAGCATTGCTTGTATTGATTGATTTAATCCTTGCTTTGGTGATGGCAGGGAGTCATATAAGTATAGCCTATTTGTTTAGACCTGGCACATTAACCTTAGCGCTTTGTGTGTGGGGGGCTCTAAAGCAGAGACGTTATTCCTCTGGCCATAGGCTATGATCAGTGACTGAACTGCAGGATGGCTTTCAGCCCTAGTAGGAAATAAATAAAGAACCTAATCCTTCTGTTTCCTCTATATATTCCTGCAGAATCAGGGCTCCAGCAGGGAGATAAGAAACCCCTATACTCATCATGCTCTTTTCATGGGAGAATTGAAGCAATGAGACTGAAATATTCCCAAAGAACAAGATTTTTAAGTTTGTTTGGTACTCTGTTCACTGAAAATCTTACTGATGCCAACAGGGCCATTTAAACGGCATGCTACTTAGCATGGACAAAAGTAATAGTGTTAGACTCATAAAGAACATGCTTTACATATCTCATTAATGTCAAAAAAAGTCTATAAATGGTAACTCTTAGGTGGGGTGTATGGAGAGGGGCACAGTCCAGCTGGCACGTTGGGACACCACCATTCACTATATGTGTGAACTGCTTCTTGGTAACCGTTCCTACGAACCTTATTAGGGATTGTCTTTTTCATGCATTAGACATAAAAGACTGCACAGATGGAAAGCAGTCAATAACTTTCACATTCTTTAATTAAGAATGATCTGAATTGTGTGGCTATGCAGGGCTGGGCATGTGGACAAATAGTGCAAACCCAGAGCAAACAGCCTAATGCAGCTGTAAACATGTGTTTGGAAGGAAGAGGAATATGCAGGCTGCATTAAAAAGCGGCCTTGGGAAAGGCGAGAAAAATGTCCTGATTCGTGGTGTTAATATTGTTACTGATATTAAAGCTTTTAAAGGTTGTGCTGAGCATTAAATTTGTAAAATCAGACCTAGCACAGGTTAGCTCACTTGTATTATTTACAGTCTTGGCATAATGAGAAAGCAAAAACATTTACCGGGATGATAAATCAGTTGTCACAGGTAAGTATGACAATATACAGTCCTAAGTATGTTTAATGTTGGCATAGAAGCTTAGTTCAGTTCCAGCTCTTATTAGCTCTTTCTTTCTTTCAGAAATCTGCCTGCCAGCTGCTAGAGGTAGCTGGATCCAGTGGGACGTTTTCTGTGCAGGCTGCGGTGGTTGCACGTGCCCAGGTCCAGCGCTCACAGCCGCGACGGACACAGTGGCCCCCTGTTGTCCCTCTGGTCTGGCTGTGTACTCTCCCTCCAGGCGCTGGCACACAGCCCCGTGTAATCCTCCGACCCACCGCCCCTCACCCTGTCACTGCCACCCAGCCTCTCCTCCTGCTCCCCTCCCCCACACACAGACAGCCCACCCACTCTCTGCAGTGAGAAATAGGATTCAATAACAAGATCGAACAGGGGGCTCAGTCAGGCAAGTGTGCTGACCCGTATACACTTGACTGCCCACTTTTCTCCCTCTCTTTTCCTACGCTTTTTCCTCCCTGATTCACACGGATCCCTCCCTTTCACCGCCTTTGGTCCTTTCCCTTAACATCTCTTTGCACATTTCCACTATACCATTAAAACTTTGCAAAATGAATTTTATGTAATCCCCAAATTCTCTTCCACCTACACTCCATAATAAGCCCCATAAGTCTTTAAGCAATCGCCTCGTCAGTTTGCACAGCCACCTGGAGAGAGTTTCTTTGGCTGGCTCACCTTGCCTGAGACTGATGGGACTTTGGGCGAAGATCAGATGATATATAGACTTCCTCCCGAAGATTCTTGTGACTTTCTTCCACTTTTCTTACTGAAGTCTTCTACATTCAAGAGCCAAACTCTGCTCTTTTGTCACATATGCTCAATATATAATGCTATTTGTTCACACAAAGATATGCATTCGCCGTTGACTTTAGTCAGAGTTGACTCTAAACCCCTGTTTTATATATCTGTGTGTGGTAATTGGCAATTTTAATGTCAGCACCTGCCTGCTAGGTGAATTATTACTAGAGAATTATTTTACACTGAGAGTCCTAGCAATGAAAGTAATGAAAAGGACAATTTTTTTTTATCTTTCGTTGTTAAACTTTCCAGGAAATTAAGATATTACCATGAAAAATTAAGATTTTAGAAACTAATGGGAGTAGTTTTGTTTAAAAAAGAAGTCATTTAACCTCAGAAAAATCAATCAGGCAGCTTTTAATTTAGGAATTAAAAAAAAAAAAAAGACGTTCTCTTTTCTTATTCCTCATTTTCAAACACTAAGCATCAGATGACCAGTTCACTTATTTTAATACACTTAAATTTTTAAATCTAATCAACCACTAAACTTACAAAAGAGTAACCTGGACTGGAGTCCTACTAACACAAAATTATTAGGCTTACGATCTTCTGAGGACTAACCGGAAAATGAAATTGTAGGGATAGAGCAGGTGGAAAAATAAGGGTGTCAAGAGAGTAGAGTAGTAGGAATTAAATGTGAATATCTTGAGTCGGCTGCCACTGCACTGTGCACTTGGCCGGGTTCTGAGCACAGGCTGGGGACACGACCAAAGACCCAAGCCACCCTCAGTGGTACTCCCTGGTTTGTACCCATGCAGCTGCGTCCCTGAGTTGGCAAGCAGTGGGTAGGAGCTGAGAGCCAACTGTCCATCAGCTGAAAGCAGTAGGTGCTTGCGAGAGGCCTTCCTTAGGACTCGCCTGGACAAAGCCAAAGGGATTGGTTCCCTACACCTAGGGATGGAGGTGAGATCACACAGTTCACAAACTGTTTAAGATGCTTCAAGCTTCACCTCCCAGCTCAGGTTTCTGCGCAGCTTCCTTCCATTCCTCCAGTTAAGTACTGGAGGGCACCCAGGGTTGCCCAGGAGGCTGTTTCGTCTCTGAGCCTCAGCCCTTGCTGCAGATTTCAGGCCCTGAGCTGAGAAAACATGTCTCATGTTTAGGAATTTGCGGTGTGCTCAGTGAGTCCCAAGCAGAGGGTGATTTTAAAAGTTTCTCCTAGTCAAAACTTGCCTGTGGAGAACTGCTCGGCACCTTATCAGCCGTGTAATGTAAACATAGCCTTGGCTACACTGATGTAAGGAAAGAATATCAATGAAAATAAAATCACTGTGGAAAAAATGTATACCATATACCAATCTACAATGTAATTTTGAAGACTGTTTCCCTTCTATACATGCACAGTCTTCCTTTTAGTGTTTTCAAACTCACTGGAAAAACTAGAAAGGAAAAATACAGATCCTTGGAAAAAATTAAATGGATGAAAAAAATATCTCAGATATTCCTATACTACATAAGAAGCACGTGAATTTGAAATGAAGCAATTCTTTGAGCTCTGCAAATCTAAAATAGTTAGTTAGGTATATCCATGTGTGAATTTAGTGAAGTTTTGAATTAATATCAGCCTTTGTGAAGCTCATAAATCATCTGAAGTCACGTTGTCATCAGAGTCAACTTAACAATATTAACCCTGAACTCATAAACATAAGAAACTTAAACTGAATTTATATACTAAATTGTACACAGAATACTATTAAAACTGGTTGAACATTATCTAGCTCTCTGCAGCAGAACAGGAATGATTTAAGCCTCAAATTTTATTAGGAGTGTAGTATAGAATTTGAAAACATAAGGCCATGAATTTTTTTTTTGGTTGCTGTAATGGTCGTTATTGAGTAAGTGGAAATGAATACTGTGAATGGGAAGTTCTAATTAACTGGTGTCAAGGTGAACATTTATCCTGCTAAAATTTCTATGGCTGGTCAGTTATTCAGTCAGGGCAAGTTTTGTAATGTAATTGGAAAGATATTAAGTATCCTGAACTTCCCTTGAAGTTCCCTCAGCACTTTGCAAGATTGGCTGTTCCATCTTTGGTTTTTTTACATTAAAAGGAAATGTCATATATTAAAAGGCAAAGGAAATATGGCAGAGAAAGCAAACCAACTTATAAGCGATAGAAATATTTTATATATATTAATGAAAAACTGCATTTAGGAGCAGAAAGTACTTTGGAAAAAAACCTTTCAGAGAGTGATATGTGTATTTTACAATGCATGGAAATGGTATCTATCATGGAACATCACATAAACATACAGCTGACGCACCATGGTTATCTATTGCTTTATTTTATCATCCAGCATGGCTCTGAAAGGAAGATGTGACATTGAAGAAGAGCAAATCACAGAGGTTTAAATACAGGCCTGGATGTGAAGTACTTTCACTCTAAATCCTCCGGGATCTTTAATCCCTTCATCTGCTCCCTCATCTGTAAATTAAAAACAACAGAAAAAGCCTTTTCTCCCTTCTGGTATGTTTTAAGGAATCAATATCTTCTGCTCACAAAGCACTTGAACATGTAAGATGCTCAAATATTAAAGTGATGAGAAAAGTGTAGGAATTTATGTTGACTGAAACAGAACTGAGCTTGGTAGACAAATTCACAGTGTCTATTAGAAATTTTTCTGCAATAGAGATGAGAAACACTGTGATCTACCAGTGTATTTATTTTCACATTAGTGTATATGTTGAAAATATATAGCACAAAAAGCACATTTCTCTTCAAAGAAACTGAACCTTGTTTTATTCAGAACAGTTTTCAGATCTAAGTGAGTCTTTATTCTTTTTGTTCTTAATCTTACTTATAGTTTTCTCATGTTTAACGTGTATACTACAATATCTTAGTCTTATTTTGTCTGTTAAAAGTAGGTCTTTATTGGTTAGACCTTTACAGTTTTGCTGAGGCTTATGCATTATGATTCTGACTGTGGAGTAAGATATCTTTCCTCAGTATTTGGCCAAGCATGTTGTCCAACAGTCGCAAGAGTATATTCGCAGTTCAACAGACATATGCTTATCATACAAAGACTATAAAACACATTGCCCAGGGTCACTTAAGACTGTAGTTTCATAGATATGCTAATAAACAGCAGGTGATCTCTGCTGTATCCCATGCAGTTTTAATCATTTAAGGCAAGTAAGTAATTCATGAGTCACAAGTTCAGCAAGATTTAATACTGTGGAAAAGGACTAATAATCATGCCATATAATGAATAAACCAAACACTAAGAGGCAGACAAAACAACTCCCATGGCAAAATCGCAGAAGGTAATGGAAAAGCATGCAAGGGGACTTAGTGACAGGCCTTTAATATTTTAATGTAAAGTAATACAAGAATGAGAAATATCTAAGAATGACTCTGAAGAAGTCCCTGGAGCAGGACAGAGCTTATTCTACTGCCTTTACTTTTCTAGTAGGGTCTAGGGAAACAAGCTGGGGGAAATTATGCCCAACAGTAAAAAGAGAGGCTAAAAAGAGGCTCTGGAAAATATGCTTTCTACTGCTGCAAAGGATAGCCTGTGAGTCCTGGTCCTTACAGAGGAAGTGGATCAAGATTGGTATACAAGGGGAACCCCTCACGACCAAAGACAACTTATAGATGTCTGTGATGTTTCCGAAATAGAAAAAGGTTTAAATACAGTAAGCTAACTACAGGAGGCAGAGACAATAGTCCTGTGCAATTCCTTTGTGAGGAAAGGAAAGAAGGAGAAAACGAAATGAGCACACATGGATTCACTGTTGCCAAGAGGGGCCAAGAGATCTGCAGAGACAATTAAAAGGAAAGGCTATGCAGACCTTACAATTCCTAGGGGACCAATACTGCAGAAGAAGCAACATCCATAGTCTAACACGGGCAGTAACACATGGCAGCTGGGAAGCTGTAGAAGCATGGAGCTCCCTGGACAGCAGCAGCAAGGAGACCAAATAATGTGTCCCCTGTGTGTCTGCCCAACCTTCTTCCCTTTAGGGATTACCTGAGACAGAGCTACTTGGTATGTCTCAAGTAGAAAAAAACATCTGATTCATCATGGAACATGCAGTCTCCCACTGTGCTTGCAAGTCTCTTAGAAACAGCTTTATCACAATCAACTTGATAAACAAGGCATGTTTGAAAATTTAGGAAAACTACACCAAAAATATAGGTCTTCCATCCCTTGAAGGAGCTCCTTGACTTACATGTGCACCAAAGAACTCTTGGCGCTACTTATAAGAGAACACTTTTAAGGTGAAAAAAAGTGAATTGTCTTGCCTGTATCTGCATCCTTAACATACATGCAAGGCAGTTTATGACAAGCCCCATTGTTTGACACCAGTAGGATGCTTTAATGAAGCTACTTGTTATTTGCTGTTTGATGCAGGTTATATTTTAAATAAGTGTCATGAGATGACCTCAACTGGTCCTAAACTCCCTGGAGATTTCCTGGGCAACGGATGTGAAAGCATCTATTATCAAAAGCATAAATTCACCTGCTCAAGAAATTAACATTTATCTCACTACAAAGTAAATTTTAAATATAACACTGTTGCTACACTGCAATGAATTACATTTTCTACATATAACATGCTAAGATTAGTTTTCCCCTATTTGGTATCACATTGAGATTCTGCTTCAAATATTTACCTGCGATCAAAAGGTTTCTAATCAGACTAAAGCTTTTTGTGTTCATTCTTAGACCTGCGATGGTTGGTTTTTTTTTTCAAGAAAAAAATATGGTGAAACAGCCTCTGGCCATTCTTGAACTCTGGGTTTTTTTTTCTTGTCTCACAATTATTTGTTTGTTTTTTCTTCTAATCTTCTTTTACTTTTTAGGTTTACAAGACATTTGTTCACAAGAGTGAAAGACAGCATTAAAATAGCCTCGCTTATAATTAACTATTGTATGTCATTATACCTGACAATCTCAAACTGTATGCACATTGTGAAGCTTCTGTTTTAGAAACACAGAAACCATGAACGGCAGAAGAATATCCTTGCGCTTAAGGTATTGAACTGGAATAAGGAAGGCACTGATGGCTAACTGGGGAGGTCCCAGTGTACTGGAGGGTGGCAAATGTAACACCCATCTACAAAAAAGGCAAAAAGGAGGATCCAGGTAACTATAGACCTGTCAGTCTAACCTCAATACCAGGGAAGGTCATGGAGCAGGTCATCTTCAGTGCCATCAAAACCCACATAATGGGCAACCAGGGGATCAGGCCTAGTCAGCATGGGTTTATGGAAGGCAGGTCCTGCCAGATGAACCTGATCTCCTTCTATGACAAGATTACCAGAATACTGGATGAGGGAAAGGCTGTTGATATTGTATACCTGGACGTTCAAAAAGCATTCGATACTGTCCCCCATACAATTCTTGTGGAAAAACTGGCTTCGCACGGCCTGAATGAGCATACGATCCGCTGGATCAAGCACTGGCTGACTGGAAGGTCCCAAAGAGTGGTGCTCAATGGATTTAAATCCAGCTGGTGGCCGGTCACAAGTGGTGTTCCTCAGGGCTCAGTGTTGGGACCATTTCTGTTCAACGTCTTTATTGATGATCTTGATAAGGACATAGGGTGTATCATCAGCAAGTTTGCAGATGACACCAAGTTAAGCAGGAGTGTTGATTCCCAGGAGGACAGGGAAGCTCTACAGAGAGACTTAGATAGATTGGATCACTGGGCCAACATCAATGGTATGAGTTTCAACAAGGGCAAGTGCCAGGTTCTGCACTTGGGCCACAATAACCCCATGCAGCGCTACAGGCTTGGGGAGGTGTGGCTGGAAAGCTGCCTGGCAGAAAGAGACCTGGGGGTTCTAATTGACAAGCGGCTGAATATGAGCCGGCAGTGTGCCCAGGTGGCCAAGAAAGCCAACGGCATCCTGGCTTGTATTAGAAATAGCGTGGCCAGCAGAAGTAGGGAGGTGATTGTGCCCCTGTACTCAGCACTGGTGAGGCCACACCTCGAGTATTGTGTCCAGTTTTGGGCACCGCAATACAAGAGAGATATCGAGGTGCTGGAGCGAGTGCAGAGGAGGGCAACGAAACTGGTGAAGGGCCTAGCAGACAAATCATATGAAGAGCGGTTGAAGGAGCTGGGACTGTTTAGTTTGAGGAAGAGAAGGCCGAGGGGAGACCTCATCACACTCTACAACTATTTGAAAGGACACTGTAGAGAGGTTGGTGCTGGTCTCTTCTCACAGGTAATTAATGACAGAACAAGAGGGAATGGCTTCAAGCTCCAACAGGGTAGGTTTAGACTGAACATTAGGAAAGAATTTTTCACAGAAAGGGTGGTTGGGCATTGGAATAGACTGCCCAGGGAGGTGGTTGAGTCACCATCCCTGGATGTGTTTAAGAGACGTTTAGATGTGGTGTTGGCGGATATGGTGTAGGGGAGAACTTTGTAGAGTAGGGTAGATGGTTGGACTCGATGATCCCAAGGGTCTCTTCCAACCTAGACAATTCTATGATGCTATGATTCTAAATAAGAACTCTGCATGTTTTCCCTCTGCTTGGATGAGAACTAGATACCTACCATTTCCATGTACCTTTAAAGCTTTGTTCTGAAACATAACCAGAACTCAAGCTTAAGGATTCAAGTCTTATTCTATGGCACGTTGCTGCAGGTTTCAGCCTGTAGACAAATCACCATTCTTCATCACATTCCCTCTGCCTCTTAAATCTACTAAGCAGAGTTGCTAAAGCCCCTGTCTAATTTGGTTCAGCAGGAAGACTTGTTTCCTAAGGTGATAGATGAGTGATTCATCATCCATGTTGCTACAAGGTTTGAGGTTATGTATATCAAAATAAGTGGTGTGCAAGTGCAGCCTTCCTCCTTCACTCTGAAAATATTTTATGCCATGGCACAGATGATCTAGTAATCTTCTGCTCTTTTTTCTTTCTTTTTCCACTCCCTATAGATATCTTTGGTGTGGCAGTGGATCTTGTTTGCCATGAGATTAGAAAGTACGAAATATAGAATATTGCAGGATGACAATGACACTTGACATCTAAGATTTCATTCTTACCGCTGTATTTTATCCTGGAAGCAAAGCTCATACTTAAATACTTTAAAAAAATTTCTAAAGATTATTGATATCTTTGTTTATTCTTGGTTCAATACTCTGGAGATTCTAGAGCTGATTTTCATTCAGTCTCTGCTCACTTGTTCCTGTGGTTGACTTTTATACAAACAATCTGCAGCAGCCAGCAATAGTCACTTCAAACTTGTGCTTGTATCATTAAATATTTCTCTTTCTCTTCTTTGTTTGTAAAATGTAAAAATCTCCTCCTCTGTCCTTCACCAAGATAATCTCATACAATTTAATGAAGCTGAGAGACCCATTTATTAGACAACTTGGTTGTAAGCATCACGACTATACCACTACGTTGTGATTGTTCTTAATGTTTTCTGCAAAGTAGAAAATGAGAAGAATGATAGTCTAGACAGCTAAAGACATGCAGTCTTCCTAAAAAATAATACACTCACAAAGCATTAGCTTCATAGTTAATGCTGTGAATTAATTATTTTTTTTTTCTGAAATGAGTTATGTGATATTCATTGATAATAATTAGAGTCTTCTGCTATCCCTGATTGTCCTTCACCACATCATTTCACAGGTAAAATCATTAGTGTCTGAGGGAGTCAGCAAATACTGCCACGCACTTGACACATTTTTTGGCCTCCCACCTGGTATTTAGATATCAGCACAGTCTCTTAGCCACTGTGTAGGAAGGATGAGTGAGAAGTAATCAAAATATTCTTCTTGCGCCTTTAGGAGATCATGCTTCTGTTCCATTAATACAGCCTTTGTAATAGAGCGTCCATTATTGTGCCTTGAAGAGCCTTCCCCAATGGCACCACTTGATCTGGCACAGGCTCTGTGTTGGGTGAGAGGTTAAGCATAATGTAGCTCATTCCTTGATGCTGGAATAATTTATAAGGATCCAGTCCCTCCTGCACAGGTACAGCAGGAACCATCCACTCTTCACTGAAACTCATCAGTCCACTTGGACTTCTCATTTTCCCTCTTTTCCCACTCCAGTTCAGAGCCCAACACTAAATCTAATGGCACATGTTCCTTTATAGGTTACCAAATGTTGCTAATCACAAAACCTACCCAGTTCTGACCTCCTCTGAGCTCTCACTAGAGCCTATTGAGAATTTTGCCATAACAGCAGAAGATACATGTGAAAGCAAAAGCAGAAATATATCAGTTTAGATAGGCCATGATTACAAAGATTTTTTGGATGGGACACAGATTTTTTGGTCAGAATAAGAAGGGCCAATCCTTAATCATCAGACAGATTTTTTCTTAATGCCACAAATTTTTGCAATAAAGTAAATTGGCTTCTCCTCCGGCTCAAACTTTTCAACAGCACCTCATGCTTTTGGCCCTTCTTTTTGTCTCTGCCCCTCTCCGATTTAACCCCAAGTGTAGTTCTTTTTTGCTTTAGAACAATTTCACCAATGTATCTACTGCAGATTCTCTCTGAAGGCAAATCTGTGACCCTTTTTGGGGTGCCAGTGTCTGTTCAAGGTCCAGGTGAACCCTGAGCTGCTCCCTTTCCCCACTCTATTGCCAGGGTTCGTGCCTACTGCCAATGACTCTTTCCTTCATGTGTTAAAGTTCCTTTACATTCATTTATTTGACAGCATAATTCTTTCCTCCAAATTTTCTACACTTTGGGGAAAAGACCTCAGTTAAGTTCTAGACTATAGTACGGGAAATGAACAATCCCATTTTCCCTGGTCCTGGAATTTCCAAAGTGGGTTTATTCTGGACAAGGGTGAGGTTAAGAAATGGTTTTGAGGCTTCATACAGCCATCTTTGGGTAGAATTTTGTTTACCTTTTTTTTTTTTTTTACAACATTTTCACAACAGCATAAGAGACTGTCGTGGTTTGAGGTAAAACAGAACCAATTTTCTGTTCAGTAATTTTATTTTTCAGTTAAGCCTCTTCTAACTAACTGAACTCTAGGAAATCAATAGCATATTTTTCCAACAGTACCTGCTTCCAGAGTGATAAGACCTGATTGTTTGTAATTTATACCAAGGGATGGTGTGCAGAGAGGCTCTTGCCTATACTTATCTCTATAACAGCCAAGGCCAGCTCACTTTGTTATTTGCCCCTTTGGAGGGTCGGAAGCAGAAAAGCATAGAGGGGTCCCACCTGTGGGGACAAGCGGAGAGGACGGGTGACCCAAAACTGACCAACGGGGTATTCTATCCCATCTGCCTCATGCTCAGTATAAAAGCTGAGGGATCAAAGGGTCAGCTCTTTTCTTCAATGGCCGGCGTCTGAGGAGGACTCTGTCTTTTTGTCTGCCTTTGATCCTAATCCATGTGTTCCTGAATCCAGATCTGGAATCAAGTTCCCGTCTGTCACTGAATCCTGTCTGAGACTTTCCCAGTGCCCGTCAGTGATGTGACCATCATCCTGGGAGTCTGATACAGTTTTGTATATATTGTATACATTTCATTATTTTCTTTTTATTATTTTATTAATACTTTCATTAAAGCAGCAGTTTCATTTTAAGTCCCTTTTCTCTCTCATCCTTCTCTCCCTGAATGGAGATGCTCTCCCTTCTCTGAAGGGGAGAGAAGTAAAAGAGCATCTGTCATTCATTTTAGTGGCCAGCCCAGCCCAAACCATGACAGAGATGCTTTATGAAAATCAGAGTAACACAAGGTCACGTCCTGTACAAAGGCAATTTTCCTTTATAAAAAAAAAAAACACGGTAATTTCAATGTCAAATAACTCTTTGTGCGATTTTTAAAAAATACCACTTTAGCTAAATTTAAGTTTTAATTTTAATTCTACACGCATTGTCTGCAGTGTATGCCAGCAAGTTTCTGGCAGTTGAGGAACTTAACTTTTTATGCTTTGTTAGTGAGCAAAAGATGGAGCTATATTTTAAAGTCAATATTAAATCCTTTATACATTATATTTCCCTCAAGTATTTCTTCTTTTACAACTGCTTTTCTTTCAAAAAAATTATTGGTCTTCAATGTTGAGGGAGATCTATAACAATACTTGTAATTATTTCTCATTGTGAGTTTCATTCTGTATATTTTATGAAATATAAACTTGCTCTCTTCTCATGATGAAAAAGCCTGGTTATTATTTTATAAGGCATGCACGGTGTTACTGAAAGGATGTTTTGATATTTTTAACAGAAGAAAGGTTCCTTCTGCTCTGGATTACTATGCAAAGAGAATCATCATCATGCTGAAATATCACACCTCTGAGGTTACAAGCATGCCATAAAAAAGAAGCGCTGTGGAATATTGAACATCACAACCACTGGCAATACTAAAAATAAACAAACAAACAAATAAGTAAGTAAATAAATGGAATAAGCCCTAAGCCTACCAAAAGGATTTCTTATTCATTAAATCTAGCAGAAAATGCTAATTTTTAATGATTTTTTTTCCCAATACTGCAAGAGGCTTGGGGAGTGGCTACCTCTGATTATTCTCTGCCTCTGGTTTCCTTTTTGATTTGCTTTTATTTGGGGTTCAACTGCCAAATCTCCTTCATTCCTATTGCCAAAGAAAGCAAGTATATTTTGCTTAGCTGTACTTTACTTTGTTCAGAACACAGGACTGCAAGCCATAGCCCTTGCCCTCTTCCCCATATCCAGCCCTTCATCACTCAGGCCATGACCTCTTGCTGGCTCTGTTGGCTGCTGCCTTTGCTTCTTTGTACAATAACCTTTTGAATCTGTATCTTATGCTGACATTTTCATCTCACCTTGTATTTCTCCACTTTATGTTCTACTTTGTTCGAATGGGAAAGGTAGAAAACACTTTAATTTTCTTTTTGTTCTTTGAATGTTCTTCCTTTCAAGTCATGTATGATGGTTAGAGCCCTCTTTCTTACCTCACTCACACTTACCTGATCTTCCTTTTCTTATAGTGCTTGCTGACATTTCAATCTCCAGCCCAAAGAAAAGTAGACAACCTTATTATTGTCTTGCTATATATATATATATACACACACGTAACTAAACATGGGACTATGCTAATATTTGGAATCATAGCTAAATCTATATTGCATTTTGAACTTAAGCCCAGATTAGTGTTCATACTTGCTTTGTGTCCATAGTATGCAGATATAAATCTATTGAAGGCACAGTTTTTTAGGTAAATTTCTTAGCAACTGGGATAGAAACTTTGGGACATGTGGCAAAGACCCAAATATGTGCCCCACTGAAGGTAGACTGATTTGGGCCATGCTGTCAGTAACCATATGTCTCTTGTGAAACCGATACAAAGACCATTGGGATGGCTTTCTGAAGAATTTTAAAATTACACATGATATTTCATCAGTCTTGAACAGAAGAACCCCTGAGTCAGCCTGTAGTACTTCTGTATACAACAGCAGGACAGGTGACAGAAGTCCCCCCAGCTTTATTCAGAAGTGCCTCCAGCGTAGATCCAGAGGGAAAACCAAAACCACGTGGCCAGGGCACAGTGGTACATCCACAGCCTCCAGTGACTTATGGCTCAGGGACTTCTCGAGCGAGAGATAATATCTCCATATTTAATGGTCCTCAGCGGACTTTCCCCTCCCGAATGTGCTCTGTTATTTTTCAATCTGTGTACATTTCCTACACAAAATGTCCCACAGAGGTTTCAGAGCTAGCCATCACACTGTATGAAGAAAAGTGTCCTTGTTTTGCTTTGAGCCTGCCTCTTGCTGGTTTATCTGATGTCCATTAATTTGTGTATTGGAAGAGACAGTCAGTGGGTCTTTCATGATTTTATGAACCTCTGCTGTATTCCCCTCAAGTTGCGCTTTTCCAGCCTGAAGTATTCTGATCTTGGTCTTAATAAATTCAGTGGCTTCTTACACAAAACTTGTTCCATACCTTTAGACATACCTCTTTTTTTCTCTGCACTTTTCCAGTTCTGCTGTGTCCTCAGGGAAACAAAACTTTATTCAAGAAACAGGGCATAATGAATTTATACTGAAGTATAGTATTTTTTGTGGTTTTTCTGGTTTCCCAATAATTCCTAAAATTCCATTTTATTTTTTATTAGTGGCTACTGAGGACTGAAATGTTGTTTTCATAGTTCTGCCTATTATATCTCAAGGTCTTATTTCTTACAAATACAAAATTAATTTTTTTTCTCCCCGTTGAACATTACATTTCTTTTCATTTTTTCATCTTTTCCACTCTGAAGGTGTCATTATTATTAGAAAACTATTTCATCTAACTTTTACAAACTCTGTGCAATGTATATATTGACTAAACCCTGGTTTTGGTTTTGAATTCAGTCAGAGGAAACCTGCCTTTAAAATGTATAACTCCAAAAACTCTGAAATAAGTAAAAAGTCCACACAGTATTCTTCTAAAACTGCACTGAATTGCAATGTGACATAAAATCATGTACACAGCTTAATGTTTGAGAATTTGTTTAAACAATGTAATACCTCAAGATTCAGTTTTTCTTCTTGCTTCCTGTTCAAGAAAGTGCCATGAAAGGGAAAAAAAATCTGGAAAGGTCCATCAGTGTCTATGAGTAAATGACAGTTCTGTACCACTGAAAAAGCTCAGTGGGTAATGAGAGTTTAAAATCTATTTTCTGAATAACTCTAGCTCACCTAAAAGAAACACAGCTGGAATTCCCATAGGCACTCAGCCTCTTGGGATTCAAAGATTTTATGTCATGTATCTGTCTAGATTTAGAGCTAGATACTCGTTATATGACCTGTCAATGAAGAACACAGAAAATGACTAAGACAAAAGGATAAGCATAATTATCACCTAATTATTTTCACTCAGATATGTGGTTTCTGATGATGAGAATGACTAGACTGGTGGCGCTCATCAGTAAGTCAAGTCACTTCTAAATTAGACCTTGCATTCTCCAGAATTAAGAGAGAAATGGTTTGGCAAGCATCAGTGAAAAATTAGAATAATTCATATAAGGTTTGCTGTAGTTTTTGCAGAAGTTTTCTTATTGACCAGAGTGATGTAAGATGTCATGAACACTGTTCGTAAACATATTTTTAGAATAGCTTTTTTCAGTAAAACTCTTGAAATTTGTTATTGGAACTCAATATGAATATTACAGGTAAATATGGCTCAAAAAGAAACAGCAAAAATGTGCCATAACGTTACTCTTACTCGTTATGTAAGTGACTCAATGGTGTTTTCATATCACTATCATCTGGTTCACAGTGATTTCATTGCCTATGTTATTATTTTCAAGACTACTTTAGAGCACTACTAAGACTGTTCAGAAACATTAATTATTTGAACTTTGGAAGTGTGTCCTCGTTTGTGACTGATGATGTAATACTAAAGGAGATATCAGTCTGTATCTGATATTAGTTTAACAGAGGGCAGAACATAAGAGTGAATATTTGCCGAGTTCATACACTGCATGATACAACAAGAGAGGTTATAGCTAAACTGCCAACTGTCATTTTCTCTTAAAGATTGCACAAAAGGGTTCAGCTTTCCTTATTTATGAAAGAATTATATAATTACAGGTGATATTTTATTTGACATTCTTGAATACAAAGCAAGACTGATGCATTTCTCCACAAGATAATTATCTTTATGTTCTGTCATTAAATAGATGTGAAATTGTCTCTTTTGTTAGCAGCAGCTTAGTACATTAGTGAAGTTTATCCAGCTGCTGTATTAAAAGTTTAACTCCTTTTAATTTATTTGTTTTTTAAGACCTTAAAATTAAGACCACCTGAACTTATAGGTACTGGTGTTTATGAAAAATAAGTTCACTGTATGATCAAGTATACTAAATAATTGATTACAAATTCTCTGATTGTGTGTCACTCTAAAAACATATCCTACCCAAAGAAATAAAGTCTAATATGTTTAATTCTGTGAAATACTCTTTATTGTAAAAACCTTCATATTTTTGTTTCAGAAAGATAAATTATATTAATCCAGTTCACTCACTGTTTCTGAAAACTCTTTACTTCTGTAAGTCTGCTAAGCATTGCTGATGGGCTGTTACTTGGCAAAAGACTGAGCATAGTCTAATTTCAGGAGAAAAATTGTACTTTGAAGTACTTGGTAGAGAGTGTTTTTTATTCAGGAATTCTGTATCAGAAAAGTAGTATATTTGTTAGCATTCTCATATTATCCCTTAAAAAAAAAAAAAACCAACAAAAAACTTGTTGAATTTCTTTGCCTATTTGTATCTAAATGCAGCAGTAGAAAAATATTTTCCCGAGTAAACAAGCTTGGAATAATTTCAGAAACATGATAAATATTGATTCTGTTAAGGTGAGGTTCCAAATAAATTCCAATTGTAACTATGTAGAGTTTTATGAATTGTTTTAGAAAAAAAAAGATCTGAGATTTATTGAAATCATTATTATCATTAAAATATATTGAAGCTTATGATAACCAAAAGCAGCAGAAATATTTACCTCAGAGAAAAACACCATCGATGTCAAGAAAAATAACATGCATTTCTCTAGAATGCTCCTTTAAAAAAGATTTTTCCCTTGCTTTTTCATAGTCACCTTTTCCCCCAGTGGGGAAAAAGAAGGGGAGGAATATGCTCCTTCTCTCTAAAAAGTATGTGTATTTGAGATCATTCCTTCATCAATCTCAGGAGAAATCTGTTCAAATTCCTTTGGTAAATGATTTTTTTAGAAGCCTTGTCCCTTCCCAGCTCCTATGATGTACAGGCTCTTAGACAGAGCTTTTAGGCTAATAATATTGATTTCACTCCATTGATTAAATGTGCTCGAATGTTATGTTCTCCACCCTGTTATAAACACATCATTTTGGACGGGAAATCATAGTTAAATTTTAATAAAGAATTGCCTGAGACAGAAAGATCTGAGCTTAAATTTGAAACTTTTTTCTTACATGTTGAGCCGCCTAAAGCTGCTATCTCCTTTAATTTTTCACCCAAGACTGACAAATAGCTTTTATCTTATACACATAAGCGCACTAGACTCTTTCCTCATATGGATATTCTTTCCTCTGTACATAGAAGAATTGATTTCTCAGTATTTTATTGCCAAAATTTACTCTGAGATCACGGTCAATGAACTCAGATACAGTGTGTTCCAATGGGAATTAAAAAAAATTTAAAAAATCTACTTTTGTTTCAAGAAGTATGCTTTCAGAAAGCTATTGTGGCTGGTAGTTGAATGTACGATTATGAAGCTAGTTTGTGGGCTCAGGAAGATGGATAAATAACACACAGGAGGATGTTACAGTTGGATCAAATCTTTTTACCGTAGATGTTCTCATGTGTCTTGTCTCCAACAGCGGCCAGATGTAGATATCTAAGAAAGGGGTTCAAGAATCACTGTAGGTACAGACTGATCGCTTCTCTAATACTCCTCTATAGGAAGTTTTAGAACGTCCTGTGCTGCTGCATTCAGCCTGTTTTATGTTTAATATTCCCTGATGGGTCAATTTTCCAGCATTTTTCTGATTTTAACACGCAACATCCTACAGCAGGGAGTTTCACAGTTTAACGTAAATTGTGAGAAAAGACCCTATCACTTTTAAGCCTGGGGTTTGCTAATTTCACCGCATACCACATGGCAGTTTAATCATAAGAAAGTCATCTGACGCCCATTCTCCATCCCTCTTGTTGGCCCCATCCCAAGCTGAGGAGCTTAACTTCATCCTAAAGGGGAGACGGGAAGATGTTTCATGTATTTTACCACCCTTCAGTAGCTTTATGCTACTGCAGTTAGACTGATACTAGACTTCAAGACTGCTTAACTAAAGCTGGCATAACTTCACTGCAGAGAGAAACCAGACAGCAAGGTAAAGCTTCTCCAGCAAAACAAATTCCTAGACTTCGTGATCATCTGCTACAACAGAGTTCTTGATATTGCTCTCCAAAGCATGTCAAGATTAAAGTCTTATTTTTAAAAGTAAGCATTTATTCATGGGAGTTCAGCCTTCATTTTCTAGATACATTAAGCCTGAAAAATTTGCACCTACAGAATGAACTTCAAGCACAACACATTCTGCTTCCAAGAACCTACTCTGTATGTAAAGTCGTATGATCAGTACCTGATTTAAAGCTCGATTCCAGTTAAAAGCTTCAGGCCACAATTGGACCTTCAAGGTCACTATGCCAGGAGCTGCAAATTCCAATGGTAACAGTTGGCGTATGTTTGAAGTTGCAGGAATTAATACATATTTAGCCTTTTTTTTTTATGCACTGGCACTGAAGAGATGACTGCAATCTCTGTAGTAGAAACACAGAACTGAGCCTAAGTGTTCTTAAGTCATATAAACAGATAGCTCTTTTTTATTCTCTGTGTTCTAATATTAATTAATAGAAATCTGTCATGGATTTATTTTGAAAGAGCATTGTAAATGTAATTTTAGAAGCCTAGATTTCTTACACCTTTAGAAAGCAGTCAAACGTGAAACTTTGGAACCACAGAGTAAATATATAAATTTCCCTTCTCTGTGTGCCTCAGAAAGCTATTTTGATTGTGTTTTGTTTGTTTGTTTATTTTTTTAAAATATGCTTTAATTGATAGTGAATCCTTCAACAGAACAAAATGTTCCCATGGGTTAAACTGAAGAGAATACTTGGGGATGGATGCTGGGCAAAGCATCAGCTGTATGCTCTTCATGGAGATACAAACCCTCTCCTTGATTACTTTATTGGGTTAATGTTTTGCAGGTAGAGCGAGCTACCTGGAGAAGAGAGGGTCTCTCCTGTATTGCAGGGACTCCAGGGTAAATAAAGACTTGGTGACCTTCAGAAAGAGGCTATAAGCCATAAAGTCTAATAACAGCTTGAAACACTGGCAAGTCTACAGGAGTAAAAAGTTGTATGAAACAGATCATAACTTTCTGAAGAACAGAATCCTGTTCAGCAGCTGAAAAGTATTTGAAGCCCGACAGGAGCAGACAAATTATCTTCATAGGTTCCTGCTGCTCAAGGCTATTTCTTATGAGTTATTGCATATCACAGGCCCTTAAGTCACACTTTGCTACTCCTTTGTTGAACATCTGTAACCCGATCATGGCTAAAACATAACTTGGATAAAACACATTTTCTAGGAAGATGTTCCAGCAAAGCATCTAATCTTGTTTTTTTCCACTGGTTAGACATGGAAGAAGTTGCAGCAGTGGTGGGAAGGAAGGGCTGTGCAGGTCTTCAGCTGGAGCTGTGTTTTTAATGCAGGATCAGATGCTGTACCTCGCTATGCTAACACCAAGGAGCAAGTGGAAAAGACTTTCTGGTAAATCCATGCCTGGTTAATCACTGTAATTGCTAAGAAGAGCCTTTATTTCCAGTTTGATTTTGTCTGGCTTCATATGCCAGCCATATGCCTTTCTCAGTAATATTAAACGCCCATTAACACTCAATGTGTTATTAGAGATAGTTAAACCTTTTTTTTCTTTTTTCTTTTCTTTTAATACTGGCTAAACAGAATGTTTTACTGTTTATTGTTTCTCTAGTCTTCCAAATTGGTTTTGTTCTTTTTTCTTTTGTTTTGTGAAACTACCTGTCCTGGTTTGAGGTAAAACTGGACCAGTTTTGCTCAGTAACTTTGCTTCTTAGCTGAGCCCCTTCTAACTACTGAAATTAACAGCATATTGTGCAGACAATGTTCACTCTCTCAGAGTGGTAAAACCAATGTTTATAGCTGATGCCCAGGCTTGGTATGCGGAGAGGCTCTTGCTTATACTTATCGCTATAACACCCAAGGCCAACCAACTTTGTTGTTTGCCACGTTGGAGGGTTGGAAGCGGAAATGTGCAGTGGGGTCCCACCTGCAGGGAGGAGCGGACAGGACAGGTGGCCCAAAACTGACCAACAGGGTATTCCATCCCATCTGTATCATGTTCAGTATAAAAGCTGAGGGTCAGATCCCTCTCTCTCTCCCTCTCTCTCTCTTTTTCCTCTCTTTTACACTCTCTCTCTCTTTCGCTCTCTCGCTCTCTTCACTTCAATCGTCTGCCTTTGGTCCCGATCCTGAAGGCAGACCCGGAATCCAGTTCCCATCCGCCACTGAGTCCAGCCTGGGACTGCCCCAGTGCCAGCCGGTGTCGTGATTGTCATCTTGGGAGCTTGATACGGTTTTGTATATATTTCATTATTTCCTTGTATTTTATTATAAATATCTCATTAAAGTAGTTTAGTTTCTTCTAAACTCTTAAGTCTCTTTTTTCCCTCCTCTGTCTCTCTTTTTGAAGAGGGGTAGAGGAGAGCATCTGTTGGTCCCATCTGGGGTCCCCCACGTCCCCAGTGGCCGATTTGGCCTAAACCACGACAGTACCATAAAAAATTATTTTTTTACAGCTGTGAAAACCCAAACTAAGTACAGCATTATAGCATGTCTTCACAATACTATGTGTGAAAGTTAATATCCTATTTATATTCACTGCTACTCTTGTGCATCCCAGGATAACCTCAGATGCAGCACTGCTCTGGAAATAACTCACAACTTTTCTTGCCTGGTTCTGTATGTTTCCTGCACTTTTTTCACAATGCTTACGTTTTCCATGATTCAAGACTCTCTCTGTTGTTATAGTCAACATCACCATTACCCTAAGAAATATTAGTGTCTGAAGAGCCACGGTGCTGATTTTGCACAGCTGTATCCTTGAAAACATAGTTTGCAGTTCTTGTTTTCTGATATGTAGCCCGTTTAATGGACTGAACTGACCTGGTCTTTCATCTTGCTCTGGAATGATTGCTGTTGCTCATTAAGCACCCACTGAAATATTTTCTTTTGATTAAGTTTTCTTACTGATGATCATTTTGGATCTTTTATTAACCTCTTCTACATTTATTGGCAGTGGGCTAATGATAAGGTCTCATCAGACTATCCCACAGCACTAAATCATGTATCATACAAAATTTCAGAAGGATTATCTGCACAAGACTGTCCATATTGGCCAAATTTTAACTTCCTCAAGGGACGCCAGCATGGTTTCATGCAGGTATTTACATAATAGCCTTGTCTTTAACCATATTCTTATCTGTTCTAAGTCATTTGGGAGAATGTCAGCTTTTGAAGAAAATCACCATCTGCCATATTTCAGTCCCCCCAGCCTCACTTTCCTGTACTTCACCTGAGGACAGATGGAGACAGTTTCTTACACCTTTCTTCCGGCAGATCTGTTTTTCCTCTCTGTGAACTTATTTAAAAATGACTAACAACTCATCTAAATATCTCCCTAGTCTGTTTAACAGTAAGTGCAGATGTGCTTCACCAGAATTCACATGACATTTATACGCCAATCCAAAACCAAAACCACTAAATAATTTTGGTTTATCAGCCGTTACTAGAAATTCACAAAATTCTGCTAACTGAAATGAGGTAAACTGTAAAATGTTTTCAGTTGAGATTTGGCTTCAAAGTCTTGTGAAGTAAATATACTCTTTCCATTCACTAATAATCACTGCTTGTCAGGCTCTAAGGTAAAATATCCAGACTACAGATGTCATCAGTTAAATGGGAAAATTATTCCTGATTTTTAATGCTCCTAGTATTTAGACTTAAGAGATGTTTCAACCGGAGACTTGTCAGAATAAAATAAATTCTAAAATGTGCCTGGAAATGTCTGTCTTTGTTCCCAGGCACTGAGGGTTCAATGTTCCTGAGTGCACTGAGCACTGCATAGAGTGGTGTCCCATTAGGCTGTTAACAAAAACGAGACTGCTCTCACGAGGCCACCCCCAGAGAACAACGTTTTGAATAAATAAATGTGTTCTGAGGCAAAACTTTCATATTCTTTGTCATCTATAATCTGTCCTGCCCAGGATGGTGAGACAAATAGCAGCTTCTCTCATTTAATGACACACTTAAAAAGCACACTCGATTTGCAAAGTTAGAATTCGGAAATTATGACATTTATTGCAGGTGCTGTAGTAGCAACTTTTCTTGGGTTTTAGGAGACAGATTTTATTCAGTTTCAGCTTTCTGAAAAATTGATTGCTGGGAACAAAGCTATCTTTGTTTAGTATCTCGTCGTGCTTCCAATGAAGTTAAGATCTGCCATTGCTCAATAGCAGTAAGAGCGGTGGTGATCTTACATTTAAAGAGTCAAAAACTACTTAGAGGAAAAGTTGAGAGAAATACTTTCCCTTCATTAAAAAGAATACTCTAACCACCTCCAAAATGTCATGAAACAGGAAAATATGCCAGGAGAAACCTTCTGCAAATTGTAAATGCTCTTCATTTTTCCACACACCCCCACTTGTATTATGTTTTTAAAGTTTGTAAGTAATATAAGAACTTGTTTACTCCTGTCTCTTGCTTTCTGGGAATCCAGTAGGTACTTCAGTACCTGCAAAAAACCAAGAAATAACTGAAACCTAAACCAGTGTTGGACTGAGTCAGATGTTCACAAGATTTCTCTAAGATGTAAAATACAGAATTCACTATGCATTTTCTTAAACACTCTCAGAACGTTAGCAACATTGATATGACTACTGATTTTTTATGCTAACATTAACAAAGCTAGCAAGGTGTATCCAATATCGAGTATAGAGAAAAAGTCAATACTACAGTTTCAGAGAAATCATCCTAAAGATGGACGGTTGTGTGATATTTGGAAGAACAAAAGCGTTCAAATTGCAGGGAAATAAAAATTAGAGAGTGGGAAAGTGAATCTCATCCTCACAAATGCGACAGTTGTAGACTGCAATTAGCAATAGCTAGATCACCACTAATAAGGCGCACATGAAGAGATTGAAGGAAGTTTGGCCTTTGAAAGGGTACAAGAAGGTGCTTCTTTCTGATGGCCCATAAAATTTTTTACGTGGAGCTCAATTAAGAAGAATATTTGTTGGACAGGAAGCAGAGTAATTTAGCGGAGAATTTGTATGTCCGGACAAATCTCTTTATTTAGTACAAGGATTGATACCAAAAGAGAAACATTAGATGTTTCTCAATTTCTTCCTGCACTCCCCACCTCCCCCCGCCCCCTGCAGAAGATACCGACCTCTGCTGCATGGAACTCCAGAATTGCATAAACCATTATTTTCAGATATTTTTAAAGAAATAAAAAAAAAACCAAACATGATCTGTATTCCAAACAAAAAGGATTTAAATTATGATCTGGATAAGATGTCGTGAACACACCAACCAAAACAGAGTTTTATCTCTGAAGTAAATGGACTGAAACAGATGGAAGAGAGAAAGAGAACTTTCCTAGAGGCACAATGTCTCTGTCACCAGCTGTTACTGGGAGATAATGTGCAATGACAAGTGATGTATAGGAGGAAATCCAAATGACTGTAGTCTTTTTCCATGATCTACAAGAGCAGCAGATTCTCTTATAGCTTTATCTTGTTTAAAGGAAGGACTCAGATTTACAATGGCTACTCACATGGCGATTCTTTCACAACTGTATCAGAAAAAAAAATAAACTGGAAATAAATGTGTCTCAAGTGAGCTTAATTATAGTTTTTCAAAGTTTTGTAGGTAATTAATACATTATAGAAACACGAGTAAGAGATATTCCTCTTTTGCTCTTACAGTTTTTGGTCTTTTCTTCATAATTTGAATATGATAATACAAAAGTATGGTAATTATAACAATTTGTGGTAATTTTTATACATGTATTAAAATGAGACTTTTCTGATGTCTGAATAATGTTGTAGTAACAAATATTAAAAAAGCAGACTACAATAAGATCTTGGTATGTCTGTTTTAAGTGATTAAGACAATTCAAAGTGCTTATTAATTCACCATGCTGTGTAATCTGGGAGTGCTGTGGCTTCCTTAGGTTTGAGTTCATTAAACAGTTAAATCAAGAATAAAATTTCTTCAGCTTCTTTAAAAGTGGTGCATGTTTGAAAACTCTCTGTCAGTGCTAGGTTCTCAATATGTATTTAAGCAGCTGATAGCTAAAAATTCAGATCTGTATTTTTCAGGAGTACTTAAAAGTTATGGCTATGCCTGGCTGAAAATACAGATATCTATCTAATTATTCAAGCACCTGAATATTTCTAACGTCTGGCCCACAGTGATGAAAGAAAAGATTTCCCAGATCTGGAAATTTCTACCATGAGCAAAAAGAATTTCTAAACCTTTTCTTATGTTGGGGATGGAAGTATTTCTTAGGTTAACAAGATGAACTCAGGTTCTCTCCTCTATTTACAAGAGAAGAAAACTCCTTAAGGTAAGCTAGGAGCCCCAGATCCACAAAGAGAAACTCTGTGCTTAGGACTCTTCCTATATCATAAAAACCCATCTCATCTAAGCCCTAAGAAATCTTTCCTAAAGTGGCACCAACCGGGTTCAGACACATCTCAGGCTTTTAAGTGGAGCAGCTTTTATTTTAATATTTATTAAAAGAGACAGCTGTTTATTTCCTAAACAGAGATATAAAAAGACAAAGAGAGGGAGAGATGGATGCAAAAATGGTATAAAAGTATCCTACCATCCATCTGCATTTTGCTTGGGTTTCTTAGGAAACCAACAGGTTCCGTCTACTTCTGAGTTTTACCTGTTCCCCTTTGGTTATATCAGCGCACACCAATAGAGGGCTGTTCAAAATGACCAGAAATGCCTGAGCAAGGTTGTACCATCAGCTGGGCACGTGGGGTTCATGCAGTGTACTAGATCGCTTGACTGACAGCTTGACTGAGGCAGGCAAGAGCGCAGTCCGCGCGGCTCTCTCCAGCGGCAGAGGGATGCTCATGTCACGGCTTTTTACCTCTCATAAATTAATCCAGGATGCAATGGAGGAAAACTCCATGTAAAATTTGTGTACCCTGAGAGCAGGCATGTTGTGGTCAGTCACCTCAGGCAGGCGTTTGGCTCAAAAACATGCATTAGGAAAAGTAAGGGTCCCTGGAAGAGACGGCAAATGGGATTGTTTCCTTATTTCATTGTGCTTTCATGTTTCACTGAACATGGGCACTGCATGGTTTCACTAACAGCACTTAAGCGCTGTATTAATTATGAAACAGCTGCTCATTATGCTAATGAGGAAAGCAGTCATGACTTCTTTTTTAAAATCAACTGTAATTTTCTTCTGTTGATACAAAAGCCATTGGTAAGGAGCAGTGATGAGACCTGACTTGACAGATTCCTAGCAAACTGACCATGAGTCCAAGCCTAAGAAAGCACTTTAGGCCAGTTTCCTTTTTACACGTTTTTCGTTAATTTGAGTAAGTGTGTTAATTTAATTCTACTTTGTATTAGCCATTAGAAAAGTTCTCAGCAATCCCTTTTATCTAACTCCTTGCGTAAACTGTGAGATGAATGGAGAAGGGCCGCAATTACAGTTGTGCTCCTTGGGATCCATGGGATCAGACAAATCCATGTTTAACATCCTTACCATTTTGGGGAAGGGAAACTTTGTATCTCATGTGCCAGTTGCACAGGTTTCCTTGGCTGTAGAAAGTAAGGAGGCACAGAAATGCTGACTGTACACTCGGTATGAGCATTACGTCCTATTCTTCCCTTATTGCTTTTTAATCCCGTGCTGGAGGTTGGTGAAAGTTCAGGGTGTTTTAAGAAGTTGATCTATTTATGTAAAGCCTGGAAAGGCAGGTAGTGGTTCCAGGCAATTTTCAAATACATACACTAGTCTCGTTGTGTAACAAACACTTATTGAACACCAAAAATATTTTAAGCAGCACTTGGGATACTACGAATAAACTTTAAACAAAACTAGCCTGTTGCATTTCTAGTACTGACTTACTCATTGTATGCCTGAGACCTGCGAGCGTACCATTTTCTCTTTATTGTTTCATTCCTGTGAGAAAAAAAAAATCTGATTGTCAGTCAGCACCATTTAGAAATTTAAACTACCACAACAGAATATGCGCATATGTGAGCTGCAGTTTACACTACAGAAGAGTGTGTGTTGCACCCAACCAATGAAACTATCTTGGCTGTACATGACGACATAGTACAACTCACTTGTTCCACCCTTGAAAATCCTCAGTGCACAGAACTAAAAATAATTTTTTCATCCCAGCACCCAACTTACACAAATATTATTTCTGAAGATATAGCTATGAAAAGTATAATACTATACTAAGTTCTCAAAATTACAATATCCATAAATCGCATAACAAGGAAATCACAGCTTTTCATCATTCACTTTCTCTGCTTACTTATGCTGTGTCTAAACGGTAAATAGATGACTTGTTCCACTAGATTGCATCCAGGACTCTGACAGAACAAAGGAAAGCTGGGAGGAGTTTTTGTTTGTTAGGATTTTAAATTATTTAAGTCTGTTTTCAAGGATCACAGTGTTTTCTAAGAGCTGTAACTCAAAGAAATTGTTAGAGGTAACTCTAGTGTGTCTAATATGGGGGTGCTGGAGCATGTCCAGAGAAGGGCAACAAAGCTGGTGAGGGGAGCACAAGTCTTACGAGGAGCAGCTGAGGGAACTGGGGTTGTTTAGTCTGGAGAGAAGGAGGCTGAGGGGAGACCTTATTGCTCTCTACAACTACCTGAAAGGAGGTTGTAGCAAGGTGGGGGCTGATCTCTTCTCCCAAGTCACAAGCAATAAGACAAGAGGAAATGGCCTCGAGTTACACCAGGGAAGGTTTAGATTGGATATTGGGAAAAAAATTCTTCACCAAAAGGGTTATCAAGCATTTGAACAGGCTTTCCAGGGAAGTGGTTGAGTCACCATCCCTGGAGGTATTTAAAAGACGGGCAGACGTGGTGCTGAGGGACGTGGTTTAGTGGTGGTTTTGGCAGTGTTAGGTTGATGGTTGGACTCGATGATCTTAAAGGTCCCTTCCAACCCAAACAATTCTATGATTCTATGATTTACCTTTACAGACACAGGAAATTTGGATTTTCCACATGAATAAATTGACAGTAAAATTCCAGACTTAAGCTTCCTATAAATAAATAAAACCCTATTTCCTTTATGTCTGCATCTATTCTACATACAGAATACTATATTTATTTTGCTAATATCACCATGTTTCTTTTAGAATTAGATATTTGTCTCACATTCTGGCTCTTGTAAATGATCAATAAATTTGTGGTGAGTTTGCATAAGTATTTTTTTTAAATGAATCGAGCCCTTGACTGAGGTATTTTAATTGCTATAATTTGAATAACTAATTCCAAGTTCTGAAAATGAGTTGAAGGTAGTATGTGATTAACTGCTGTTAATGAAGCCATTACCTGATTAAGTAACATTCCGTGCTTGGAACTGATTATCTCTAAATGCAAATCAAATTGATTTGAATTGTCAATTTTTCTCCCAGATTTATAGTATATTTTTAAAATGTTCTGCAACTGTGGTTATGCAACGTACTTTTATATTTTTATTTTGCTGGCAATTCTATAAGGTTATATGTCTAACACGGACTCAGAAAAGTTCTGCACCAAACGTGTAGTCTCTATTCACGTGTGAAATTTTCTTTGCTCAAAAATTTACCCAGAAAGAAAATGAAACTCAATTTTAACGAAATGGGAGTTAGTCACATTGCTAACAGTTATTTACATTGTTTCACACAAACTATACCAAAACGCGTCAAAGATCCCAGTGGTGGGACCCAAAATTATCAGTGAAGGAAGTTTATGATGTTGTGGGATTCATTTGTTTAGTTTAAACAACTGCTGGTTTATTTTCATAATTTCTAAATGATTTTTTAGTTCTAATGTAAAGAACGTTGAGATATAAAAGTGATGGAGCTGTGCGCAGAACACTGCCAATTTTGTAACTTTACCCAATGAAATGTAAAAAATAATTCATAGAATCCTAGAATGGTTTAGGTTGGAAGGGACCTTAAAGATCACCTAGTTCCAACCCCCCGCCATGGGCAGGGACACCTCCCACCAGACCAGGTTGCTCAAAGACACATCCAGCCTGGCCTTCAGGGCTTAATTTTATGTTATCTGTTGTTATTATGTATACCTCAACATCCCTCACTCAGATCATCCTGCTGTCATTTCAAGCTTTCTACAACCACTTATCGAAGGGCAGATCTGTTTCAAAAGAATTCTTAAATTAAATGGGCAAAACAAAAAAGATTGGGAGAAAGAAAGGAAAGGTGTGTTTGTGGGAGGACAGCGCCACTGGTTTGACTCCTACCTGTTGTCACTCTCCTCCAGGGGAGGGAAATGGGGGCTACAAAGCTCGGTCACCACCCCAGAACATTTGTTATCGGTTGCTTAGTAGGTCCGGGTAAGACTCATTTTCTAAACTACAGTAAGCAAGATCTCATACGCACATTTTTTTTCCAGGTATGTTTCCTCTCTGCTCGGAGAACCAGCAGTTGTAAGGAAAGCCTCTGTTATGCAGCGCGATACCTTCCTCTCCCTTTCTTGGGAACTTATCATTTCTCATCTGATACATTTAGGCTAATCCAGTTTGAAAAATAATTTTTCTTACTCTGATTTGCCCTAATAACTTTTGCTCCTTAAAAGCAATTCAAAGAGAATAAACTATGAACTTAAGTATATCACCCAGTTTTAGACTAATTTTTTTTTAAAAGAATCTTTTAATTCAAAAGAAAACAAGCTATATTTGAAATTTAAAACACAATGGTAAAATATATGTATTAGAGTCATGCTAAAAAGTACAAAAACTTTATAAAGTCCTTTATGTTTCATCCTTCAAGAAGATCTGGATTTGGGTCTTACTTGCAATCTCTTGTGCCCTCTTTGTATAGCCCTTTCATAGCTACAGCCACCCACCCACCCACACTTGTGAGTGAGCGCGCACACACACACACATCTGCACTCAGTCGACTACCTATGTACCTTTCTGTCTTTTGTTAGTGTGGGAAAGACTATTTTCGATAACTGGGATTATATATCCAGATTTCCCCAACAGACTGGGTTGTTCCTGTCTCCAGGCTGTCAAACATCGCTCAGCCTGTATGGGAGTCCTGACCAACTAAGGAAAAAGCATTCCAACATGAAAAGTCTGCTCTTGCATTTAGGATCAATTCTGCCTTTAGAAGGCCAAAGTTGTGTACGTGTCTAACAATTTGGCATTTATCATTAAATTTTAACGTGAGTGAAAAAACAAATCTCCTAAGAATAAAAATAGCAGAGTCACTTGTTTGCTGGGCAGTTTTGCACAGAACTTTCCAAATGCTGCTCAGTCCCGACAACTCTAAGCAAGAACAAGTACTTGTCATTTTACTTCTTGTGTTCCTTTTATCCAGTCCACTTCTGAAGGTTAAGAATGGGTTAGTATGAAAATAAAGTTGAGAGTACTAAACGTGTGCCATCTGGAGAAGGTTTGCAGAATAGAAATGCACTATTTGCAGAATAGAAATGCACAAGTTTTATTAAGGGAACAGAGTAATCTTGTACTAAGAAATGGTTAAAAAAGAATATTTAAGTAGTGCAAAAACTGGCCTGCATACTGGGAAGGAGCATTTATTAGACATTTTAAACACAAGACACTCTTAACGGAGGAACATTCACTGGAAATACTGAACAGCTGATGTAACAGGAACACAATGAAGTAACAGTGAAAATATCCTGCATGGTTTGGTTGGGTTTAATCTATCTATGGAAAAAACACCTCCACCAATTCCAGTTGTCAGAAATACTGGAAAGATTGCATGTTTGTCCACATGAAATGTTTTATCCTTCATAACACGGCCAAAATTATTCAAAAGAGAACTCCTCCTCAAGAGAGGTGGGGATGTCTGGCAACAGCTTCTTTCATGGAAGCCTGGTATTTTCATTCTCAGTTTGGCACGTAAAATACAATGATCTAAAACGGTGATTAGCTTAACTTTTCTTTTATATCCATGTTTTTCTCAATATACACCAAGAATAAAAGCAGAAAGAGAGAAGGTAAACAAGTTTTGAAAAGGAAGAGACAGGTTTGTGAACACAAAGAGTAAACAATCACCCACAGAAACAAAAGTCCTAGCAATATTAATGACACAAAACAGTATACAGTTTTTACCTCTTTTGTGCAAAGAGGGTGTTAGTACTGGCATTGTTGAAACAATTTATCACGCCAGGGTGATTTCATTAGAGGGGAAGAAAATCATCATAACATTATGTGGGTTTTGCAAATGAACAACCTATGGAGCTTCTGGGACAATCATAGCGCTCGGGGACATTGCTAACTTTTCTACATCGACCTGACAGCAATCGTGAAAGATTGCTACAGGGAAAGATGTTCAGGAATAAAGATAATTATACTGGAGAGACCTGTGCCATCCATTAAATAAGATGGGCAAGCCTATCTCAGGTGCTGAGCTGTACAGATATTCTGTCACATACCCAATATGAATTGCATGAGATGAAGTGGAAATCAAACCGTATCTCCTGACCATTACATTTATGAAAAAGATTTAATGTCTTCTCCTAGAATGATTTCCAATTATGCAGATAAATTTCTGCATCGTACTTCTCTAAATAAAGTGTAAATATATAAGAAATAAATCAATTACCTTTTACTTTCATATAGTTGTCATCTCACATTCAACCTAAAGTGAGTGTATCACTTTCACTAGGATGATCAAAAGTTTTGCCAAAATGAAGGAGAAAAAAAATAAATCTGCTCTTTTAATAATTTACAAAAGACAGTTATGCTGTATGGTCTACAAATTATGCAAATGCTGCGTATAAGATATATGAAGATTTCTCGGGTAATGGTTTTACCACTTACCGTTGCCACAAGACAGCAAAATGAGTAAGTGATGGTTCAGTATGCTAAGATATCCGTCGAGTAAAATGATTCAGAATAAGTGATGTTAAATGTGTTTTGGTATCACGTTATACATTTCCTTGACAAATCCATATCTTTGTGTTCTTGCTTGCCTGCTGTGCAGTCAGACATCCCAGAACTGTAAGAGCTCTTCAACGCAGGATCTCCTTTTGCCACCTTTACTTATATTACTGTTTTCTGGTTATAACGAAACCATTTCAGATTGAAGTATTATCCAACAAGAATAAGGCTGGAAGAGCCTAGGCAATGCCTCCAGGTTCATTCTGAAAACTAGTCTGTGAGCTTCTTCTAAAGTTAGAAAATTCTGATAATAAATATCTGTCCTGGATAATAAGAACTCCCCAAGCTGGCTAAGATTAGCCAGTGGCACAGCGCACAGTGCAATCATTTTTGACAGAAGAAGCGTACTAGAGGCCTTCACAGAAAACACACTGAAAAAAGACAATATAAGCCTTGCTATAAGCCTGTGTTAATATTTTCTTATCTATCACATTTGCTTTCAGTTGGACTGTATAGTTTCTGGACTTGCAAGCTGCTTGTTGCTTGTAAAGCACTAACACAAGCTAATCCTTTTAATATGGAGCAAATAGTCAGTATAACACATAAATGGCTAATAAACGCAAGAGTAGGACAAGATGAATGTGTTTGTTTAGATTAGCATTGCATCAATGACTAATGCATGAAAAGCACTGAAATGGTTAATATTTTTCCAAAGCATTTTTTTTTGTGCATAAAATAACTTGGATCTCTAAAACCAGACTTCTCGGGGAGAATATTTAGTTTAGCACTAACAATGCATAAAAAAATAGAGAGGTGATTTACAGAAGGCAAGCTGGTTGAGAGCTGAATCGCTTGAATGCATGTGTATGATGTTGGTATTTCTAGATGTGTGCAGTGGAGGAAAGAGTCATGATCATATCTCTTGATGCGAAAACAGAGATGATTGGAAAGTGACAGATATTGTACCTGTTTGTCTCGTCTGTCCCCTTGGGTCAGAGCTGAATTTCTCTTTTAGTGGCATTCTAGAAAATCCATCATTTTATAATAACACCGTTCACATGGTAGATACCCTGCAATTGATGTGTTATTAATATATAAATATTTTCACAACATAAACCTTTATAGCACTGCACACTGGGTCTTTAAACACCGTTCACTGACAATGCAAGCGTTCTCCATCTCACGTGCAGGGTTATCACTTTATACAACAGTATTACATACAACATAACAAGAAATTAAAATACAGTTGAATTTTCAGGAAATTCACGTGAAACATATACATCTTTTCTACCTTTTCTCCTTTTCCTAAGCCCCAACCTTTTCTGAGCCAAAACTCAAGGTTTTGAAAGTGTTCTTCACCTTATCCCATTTTTAAGGTAATTGCCAGGTAGGGATGTTAACCGTTGAAGTGACTTTCTGTGGCTTGAAACAAAAAGACTTCAGCAGTGTTAAACATGAAATTGTAAGGGGATACGATGCTCTGATTTTTGCAAATCTGGTGAAGGAAGCTATAGTTTAATGAGTATCGTAAGAAATGGAAAGCATTCCCAGTTCTACTCTATGGAAAATTCTGGGACCTAGGGTAAATATTTAAAGTCTGAGGGGTTTTTTCCTTCAATTTTTTCTCCTTTAATGATTATAGTAAAATACAAAGTACATATCTGTGAGTTTACTTATGAGGTCCTAAACTCCGCAGAGGAGTAAGTGGCAAATCTTTAGGTCCTTTTCATGCAGGAGAACCCACTAGGTTCAGATCTATGAATATGTGAATAATTTTGTACTTTACAGAGATAACAACATTTAATTCATTAACATTAGTGGGGCCAAGTCAGAACCTCCATATAGACAGTGAGAGAGAAATACAACCCAGGATCTCAGTCAATTTAAACTGGTGTTGACTAACTCAGGACACTGGTCTCTCAGGGGTACTGGTGCCAGGTAACCTAGAAGTCTCTGTCTGGGTATATTTGTGAACTAGAACGGATATAACCAAAGAAGTAACTCAAGACTTATAGTGGGAGAACTAAGAGGAAAATATGTTCTTTTCTATAAGCGGGAGCACAGTTAGGTGAATAATTCACAACAAATCATTTATTTATTTATCTTATTTTATCTCTTTTTCTGTGCTAGATTTGACCATATACAGGTCGTTATTTTCTCTGATGTATTCATTATTCATTGTATTATTTCTCTGAGAAATTTTTGCTCTGAAGATTGTCTGTTAGAAGTTTATTGCAAGCATTCATTATTCAAAATTTGTGCTGTTCATCTTGGAAATGTGTCACCTAGTATGTTTTTGTTTGCTTGCTTGCTGATTGGTCGAGCATAATTCTTAGATTTCCAGTGTGAACCATGAATTGGAAACTTGCTTTCCATGCTAACTATTAAATATCATTTATAAGTTCCTATGTTGATAAATAAACTCAGTTCTTATAAGATCCATGAAGTTCTCAAACAAATAGGTGTAGCCATTTTGTGTTCCTTCCCTGACATATTTTTATTGGATATTTTTAGGAGATAGCATTTGCAAAACCCATTATATTTTTCTGCTCTAGCTTCATCTTGAAGTCACAATTGAAATGCAAACAGCTCTAGTGAAAGTCAGTCATCTGTCAGAGATGCTCCACAACAGTTGAGACAAAAGGAGAGACCAGAATAATGGTATATTCTTTGTATAACAAGAACATTGCTAAAGCACTTTCACCATTTACTTGATATAATTTATCACTTAAGCTACTTATCTGTGAAGACATTCTATTTACACTGTGACAAACTCTGTGTTCATCAAGTTTATTTATAGGGACATTCGCCCAATTCTAATGTTAATTTGTTGACATCAGTTGGAAAATTGTCAGTAATATAGGAAATGATATGCATTGCCCATTTGACTTGGTGTTTTGTCTCTGACGCCAGCCAACACACGAATTTTCTGAAGGTGAAGGAAATCTGCATTGGCAAACATGATAAACAATCCTTTAAGCTCTATCCCCTTCTACTCCCTAATAAATGGTCTTCAGCACCAGAGCCTGATTTTCTTTACTTCATGGAAGACAAGTAATTCAAGGAGAGACATTGCAGCAACCTGTGCTGGTAGGGTTTAATAATCACCAGAATTAAATGTTTTGCTTTAATTTTTTCTCATGATATTGTTCCAAAATGTTTTCTTATGCAACAGCTTGGTTTCCATGATTTCTCTCTGCCATATCTATCAACATCTTAACAATGCCCTTTTGTTATTCACATAAATAATGTCCCAACCTCAAGTTAACCCCAAAGTTTTCTCATTCCAAGTCCTTTTCTGAAGACATACTCCTTGACAGCACACACCAGGTTGTTCCCTCAGCATTTAGTCTGTGCCAGTTCCTCCTCCATGCTGCTTGATTTCAACAGGGAGTCAGGAAAAGCATTGGGTTGGTGGCTTCTTTCCTCTCAGTTGTGAGTACTCCAAATTTTTTTACCCAACTTACAGAATGGTCACCTGGTGTGGGACTGGGTTCCTGGCAAACATTAAAAATGGAATTAGTTTTGTGATCATATGCAATTAGCGTACATTATGCAATCTTTAAGGGTCAAATAATTAAAACTGGGATAACTACATCTCCTATGGCACACTATTTGTATTAGTGTGCAGCAGTACTGGATATAGTAATTGATTTCTTGCATTCATATTTCTTGCATAGTCTAAAGTTCTTTTTGCGCAAATGATGTATAAAATGGCTAATGGCTTTGACTATGTTTGTGCACAGCAACTGCTTCTTGCAAGCATCTATTTAATCTTTCCTTTAAGACGATTAAAAATGCAACTGAATCTTTATACGCCCAGTCATTGTAAACCTGGGGAGAAAATTCTCTGAGGAAGAAGCTGCCATTAACGGTATTTGTGAATCAGTGTAAAAAGGGTTTGTCTATCATGGCATATTCTATTACTATGTTTATCAACCCCAGCAGCAAAACAAAATGAGGGAAAATTCCTGGTTTAGTGAAAAATCAGTCATCATTTTCCTATGGCATGTTTTTTTAAATGTTTTTGAAGAGTTTGGGAGAATCTGGGTTTATGTTCAAAGTCACTGAAGTTTCTGGTGAATGTGTATATACTTACCAGTACACACCTGAGTCATCTCATTGCAAGCAGTTGCATAAATCATGTACACGCTTCCTGGGTAGGTCTAACCGTAGCTATATTATAACAGGAGGAAACCAGTTGCCCAGTAACAGTAACACTTGTACTGGAACAACACATCAGCTTCAGAAAGTTAGCTCAGCATAAACCCCATTTGTCTGAGTCATCTCAGTTGTGAACACAGGCTGTCCAAAGAAGCAGGAAGAACTGAAAAACTGGTCATCATATAAAAAATATTTAACATATTGAAGAAAAGATTTGTATTCTAAATCCTTTAAATTCTGTATGAAATCTATATATTCAATGTAAGTATATTACAGAAGTATGCTAATTCTAATTAAACTTGTCAAATGGAATTCATTCAGATGAAAAATTGCATCATTATTTCAGACTGTATCCAGGAAACCACTTAACGCAAAGACTGATGTACCTATCTAGAAAAACTGAAAAACTGAAGGAATTGACACACGGAGAAAACTGAGAAGGAAAAAATTGGCTTTTAGGTGAGATTGGAAGAAAAAGAGGGAGCTAACAAACCGGAGGGCAGGTTTTGTTTCTTCTCATCCTTTTTTCCCCTTTTCTTCTGTTCAAACTTTCTACCTCATTGTGACATCATAATCTTTCTCCCATCTGCACTGTCCCTCTGATCTCAGTGTTTTCAAGCTGCAGCCCCCTGTGTCTGGGGTCCTGATCCAGGGGCCGGTGAAGTCCCTGTGAACTGCAGCCAGTCCCACCTACCTGCTCCTGCTGGAAGAAGCAGCCATTGGGTTCAACACTGCTAGAAGCCCCTGGGCATCCGCAGTCCTGCTCACGTTGTGCTGGGCAAGGCAATTACGTCTCACTGAATTAATTACATAAAGTATCAATGCTTGATGTTTAGTTCAGAAACGGGGTGTACTGCCCTGCCCATTGATTTTCTTTGGGATTAGGATTGCTTTACAGGGTTGAAAATACCTCTCCATGCACTGCATTATGTGATTCTTTTGTGTATTCTTTTGTCTAAGGAGCAAAAAATGTGCCTTTAACTGTGTAAGGTTCCAGGCCAAAAGCATTATTACTATTTTCATAAACAGCAATGACAACCTTCTAATGAAAGAGGTTATATCTTGTGGATAATAATAAACAAAGTTGTTCTAACATCCTAAGTTTTCTCACCGGCTTGTCTGAGCTGCCACAGGATTTCAGTGGATGGCAACCTCTTTGATAACATTCTGTATTCAGATCTTTTTTTCTCTTTGCTCTTTGGCTTTCAAACTCTTCAGCTCCTTTTTACTGTGCTGCCCAGTCTCCTACATATCATTTGCCATGATTCCTCACATCCCTTATGCAGTTTCCGCCCCCACCATCACTCTATTGTTAGGCTGCAGTTGCTGGGTCTTCCTTTCTTTCCGGTCGCCTCTGTGAAGTCCTTCCCTTTCAACTATCACTTTCAGCGCTCTCTCCTTCACTAGAAGATTTTTTTTTTCCTCTCCAGTGTCTCTTTTGTTCTTAGTGAAGTCAGTTCTTTCATCTCTGTTATCCGATCAGCTCCCCACTTGGAAAAGCCATCTCAGTTCTCACTCCTGCAAAGCCTTTTGAAGAAACGAGCTCAAAAACCAATCTGTGCTCTGCTATTATGCCCACATGTGCCCAAAAAACCCTGTCTGCTATCCTTCTCCCTGTACGCTGATTTTATCCAGAGAACGTTTGTCTCTCCTTCCACTGACTGACTTGACTGATGCCCACCTCTCATGGCCCCAGCTGTCCCACCTACCAGTTTCAAGGGGATGCAACCATGTTTTCACTGGCATAAACTGCTTAGATGTTTATGAAAAGGTGCTAGCAACTACCAATGACCTCTGTAGCCTGTTAAACAGCAGGAGATAATTTTTCTTTAATTTGTGTCAAATGTTTTCATAATACAAAATAAAATGAGTAACAGGTAAAACCACATTGAGATCACCCAGAAAATGGATGCTTATTTCAAGACTTTCTTTCCAGGCACAGGTGGTGTTTGCTTCAAACTAACTCAGCATGAAAAGGCATTTTATGTGTCTAGAGAATTCACATAACACATTCCCCTAAACTCTTATGAAACAGCTTAAGTCTGGAATAAAAGCTGTGAGGAGTCTTAATCAGAAATAGCTGAAGAAATTTTGCAGCAGGAAAAGTAATGTTATATCTTAGTTTAATAAGTGTTTACAGCTCTGCTTGTCAAGAAGACTACTTTGTGGGTTTATGTGCTTATAGTATTTCTGTGGAATACATGCTATATTTAATTTATTTCTCTAAAGTTTCAATGTTTCTGTCAGCCACAAGTAAAAGTCAACAGCTAATTTCTAATTTCTTAATTATATATTCTTATATGAGTTTCAGTAATGAATAATGTCCTGTGAGTGCAAGTGGAAAATCTGAAGTAATGATAGTCACACTTCAAAGCTATCCAAAAGTTTCAAAGATCATCCAAATTACTTTGATCTGGAAACTGTTAGAAACTTCATTGCCAAAGATCTTTCCCCTATTTTTCCATGGAACAGGACTGAAAATGTGAGTCTCTTAAGCAGATCTCTACTGCTTTTCTTAACAAAGGAAAATGATATGTGGACACCTGGGGTGTATATATCTTCTTTTAAGTTCACAAACCCTTAAAAATCCTTTGCAGTAGGATTACAGCTGTCAAGAGTAAGAAAATTCTGTTGCATACACGAATGAGAGATTTTGACTTTTGGGCTTTATTCGGAGTTGAATTGGAAATGAGAAATTTGAAACACTTCAGTAAGAAAGGATTTTTTAAGTTAATGGACAGAACTGTTTCATTTCAACAGTACTGTTTTCTTATTCTTTCACCTTTTTATTTTATATATTAAATGGCACAAGAATATTTCAACTTGTAAAAGAAAATTTTTCAAAATTATATTATACGGTGAAAACATAACATTAGAATATCCTGCTAATGCCAGAAATGTATTCTTGTTTAAAAGCATATTTTAGCAAAATATAAATATTTGCAAAGTATTTTACTTTCACAGAAAACACCTTCTAAAGGGGAATTTGTTAGTCTTATGGTTTTCTTTTTTGCAACCTGAAAATTTCTCCAGATTTGAAAACGTACTTAAATATGCTTTTAGACTAGTCACAAAAGGGACTTTAACATTAACAACAGCAGGGGCAGTCTAACTTCATTTTATTCCTTGCTAAGATAAAACTAATGTAACTCAGGGGCCTGTAAATAGCAAAGTGTGACATGGCTAATTCTTAACGGCTAACCCACAGTAGGTATTCTTGGACAAAACCAGCAGTGTTGCTCAAGATGGGCTTACAAGCAAAGGGTTTTATATTCAGAGGTATGTGTGTGCAGAATTATAACAGTGTCATGAGCAGAGTGCCCATAAACTTTATATTAAAAAAAAAAAATGAAGTACATCAATAAATAAAATCTGAAAGATTTGAAAAGTACAAGTGAGATTGCAGTATTTTCCTCTCTCCAGAAATACAATTTTCTTTTCATTTACTCAGACAAAAGCCATTAATACTAAACTTCCTTTATTGTGCTAATTCAGAACAGACTCCTTTTTTGGGAACTTGTTCTGCTAACTAAGAAACAATTTTTCATTTGGTCATAAACAGAATTGAAAGCTCAGAACAACCCCTTTTCGAATTAAAATGAACTTAAATTCCCAAAGTATATTATGACACAGTTAAATATTTGATCGAAGATGAAGAAACTGGGTGTCATAGTGTATTGTGTGGGAGAAGATACCTACATTTTTTCCATTAAAACTGAATATGTGTTTAGGTTGGGAGACAAACATTCTTCAGTTAAAACTACAAATGAATGATGAAACATTTTTGAGTATAAAACATAAGTAGATAATTCAAGTCAAACAACATTGATTCAAAAATTTTGGAGACATTGCTTTTGTTTTTAAACAAGCTTGTTTAAAAGCTTTAAGAATGTATCCTACTTTGTAATAAAGAAAATACTAATTTTAGAACATATACTGGCACTTTTGAATCATTTTCTCTCCAAAACCCTACTTTTCTACTTTCACAGAACTGAAGAGTTGCATTATTGGCTTTTTGTATTCCTGTTAGCAGCCTTTTTTTTAATCTAAATTACATACATATTTTTATATTGACTTATCAAAAAATTATTTCATTTCCTAAACTTTGATAAGTTCCATGTTTTCAGACAGTATTGATGTGTGAATCAGGTAGAAGTGATTAGGTCATGTTGTTTTCCTTTCTACAAGCCGCTGCCATTAGTTGTACTCATACCATTTCCGAATGCAATATTCAAGCAAATACTTGGCTGATGGCAAAAAGGAGAGGGAATGGTTAAACCTTGCATCATACTTATACATAATTACATGAAATCTTGCTGAGAAGTTGGGGAAGTCTTTGATGGAGATGACGGGAAGAGTTGCTTGGAACATAACATGTATCCAATGAGACCGTTGAAGTGAGATTTTACCTGCTGCGTGATAAATTTGATTTACAGAGCTGCCTGGAGCCTGAAACCAGGCTGGGTGTGAGGGCCTGAGGAGGGAGTGCTGGGAAGGGCTGGGCAGGGGCTGGGCAGGGGCTCTGGGAGCACTGTCCTGAGAGGAAGGCTGGGGGTGTGGGGAAGAACAGGGTAAGGTGCAAGCGGGAATGGAGAAGGAATGGTAGAAGAGGTGGGACAAAGGCTATATCCTCTACTGTAGTCATCAGGGACAAGTCCTGGCACCTCACTTAGATGAGCTGGGCCAAGGAGCTGAGGGAACTGCAAAGGTTGAGAGCAAGGAGACCTCTTCCCTTGATGATAGCCCCCTAAGTCCCACCAGTTCATCATTCAACACTCACTTTCACTCACACTTCACTTTTCTTTAGTTCATTTTCCCACCATGTCAGAAGTGTTCTCCAGGCTCTGAACAAACCCATCACGCAATGACCAAAAGTGAAGAAGCTGTGCCACATAAGCCCACTGACGGCGCTAACCCTGTCCCTCCCGTGTAGCACTCACTGCTTAAAAAAAGCCTCGGTCAATCAGTTTTATTTCACCATATGGATGGACAATGCATGATAGACATAGAGGCAAATTGTTGCTTTTGCTGCTGAGAACCTACAATGACTGCAAGAAACAGCACCAGTTTATTTGTGAATGATATGGTTTGATGTCCTTGCCCTTTGGCTAAGCTTTGCAAAATAGCTTCGTAACACCACAAATATAGCACAATAGTACATAAGTGATTTCTGTATGCATTATAGAAACTGCAGTACGAACTGTGAATACCCCACACTAAAGGCTATCAATTCATGATCATTGGGCCGGGTTTTCTTTTCTTTCCATTTGCTTCATAGGCTCTCAGCAGTGTCAGAATGCTGTGTGTGTCACAGGGACAGCAGGCAACAGCAGGAAATCTAGGGAAGGTGTCAACTGAGGATTGATTCCCAGGTCAAGAAGAACAACCCCTGTTATTCCAAGCATCTGAAAGAAATGGCCTGCGGAGCTGGACAGAGACCAAATCCCATTTTTTTTCAGGCTGAGATCAATGCCTAACTTTGCTGGATGATTTCAGGAACAGCAGAAAATGATGAGTAGAGTGCTTGCAAGCATTGTGAGAAACGGTACCTCTTATTGACCAACTGTATTAGAAATGATGAGAAAATCGTTGGAGCTCTGTTACAATTTACTCATTCCCATGGTGGAGGGAGGGAGGGAAAGTCCTCTATCTTCTGTAACAAAGATTTCTGAGGTAGACATGGCCTTACCTCAAAAAATGAAGTGTGTTATTAGAGATAACAATATGGGGAGGTATAGGTCACATAAACATTCTAAGGCTTTGATCGCAGACACATATTGGGAAGTGCGAGTTATCTGTACAGTATACTATGGCTGTCTTGGAGGAGAAGCTGCCCCAAAAGTCACAATTTTAATCTCAGCCACAAATGGTGGTTGTAGTCTCACATAAATTTGCAGTTTGTAGCTGTCTATAAAAATGCCTGCCTTGGAGTGGCATGCTTGTGCTAGCAGGTGTGAGTTTATGGTGTAGTTTATAAATCCATAGTTCAATATCTGAAATATCACAGTAAGTGTTATGTTCTGAAGCATCCAGTTACTCACCAAAGTAATTTTTAGATGAGTTTTGCAGTAAGTGTTCTGTACATTCGATGCCATTATTGATTGTAAAGATGACCCAAAACATACTACTGTTTCAGGTTTCCCTATAAAAATACTTTTCAAATTCAGTAATTTCATGCTACTTAGTGGCATCCGGTTGCTTTCAGACGAATGAGGTTCAAAAGGCATGTCTCACCTCCACCAAGAACAGGGTGCAGGGGAAAGGATGATTCTTGCACAGCACATAACTCAAAATAATTTGTTACAGCCTACAAGGAAAGAGTTAACCCAGACACCAAGTAAACAAAGGGCTGAAAATGAGCCTGACTTTAAGAAACAGAGCAAAAATGAAGGTAACCTTTTCACACAGATAGAGTAGGAAAAAAATCCACTGTTATTTTCACAGGACAGGAAAATAAACTCTGAAGAAGTAAATTTATTTGATGGGTTGAGGGTCCTGGAAAAGCCTGAGAAGAGATAGTATCTTTGTGTAGATGAAAGGAGACCATGTTACACAGAGTTATTGCCAACATTTCTAGGAAAGATATTTTATAGGAGGAGGGGTCCAACATGTCCTGCTGAACAAAAAATGCAAAATGAACGTGGGTGCACCACACGCAATGGCTCAAACACATCAGGGAAGGAACTTCTGTATTTCAGACTGAATGGGGACACCTCGGGGACAGACATCAGGAGGGGCTACAGCAGAAATGAGCAGAAAAACTTGCTTTATCATAGCACTGAGTGGAGACACCCTTTGCTTACGTGACCTCCTTACCAGGGACTGTCGATTCGGCCCTCCCGGTATTCCTCATGTCTTGCTGGGGTCATGTCTTGTTGGCCATTCATTTTGCCGGGGGACTGACACCTCCAGCAGCCTCTCCCTGGCTGATGGGCAAGGACTGCTCCTGAGGCTGAGCAGAGGGGCTAGGCCTTAGTCCCACTTCTTCTTCATCTTCTTGGTTATCTGCATTGGTGCTGTGTGCTTTCGGTGGCTATAAATCTGTCTATCCACAAGGAAAATCTTGAGGTGATGCCATCTTCCAAAGCAGAGCTCAAGGGCTTTGAGATGTGGCAATACTGGTGTAGTAATGGGAAAAGTGGTATCCACTGTCAAAAGAAGTGATGCCTCGTTTGCTTAACTAATACCAAATTAAGCATGGTTATTCTAATTTTTGTGGGAAAGGCAGCACCTAGTGAGAAAAAAGGGAAGTGGATCCTGGAACAGTACTCTTGTAGTGATGATGTCAGAAGATAGATTTTGACAAAGAAGAATTGTAATCCAACTTTTTCCTTTCAGGTCTTAACATCAAAACTGAATGTCTCAACTACGAGACAGGATTTGAGAATGCACTCATGCATTCTTATTTTCCTACTATTTGCCTCTACGTGCATCTCACAGCTCATGAAGATGTGACTTCAGAAGCAGTATCCATGTAAATCCCTTGAAAACATTACTAACATTTCAATGAACAAAATTTCACTTACAGTGCTGATAGCACATTTTTCATGTATTTGTGACTGTGCACTTGAGAGATATCACCATGAAGCTTAAACAGGTCTTTTCACAGCAAAATAGGTAAGTCAAATCTGCTGGTATCTTGTGAATTGTGAATGTATATATATTGCTATGTACTATGTTCCATAGAGTATTCGAGATGTTCATTTGCATAAAAATATTTCAAGTGCTTTCCAGTTAAGTCAAGTCTTCAGTCTTCAGTTAAGTCATTAGCTTTTCTGTATGTTACAATAACCATAACTTTGAAAACTTGGTCACAACTGCAGTTTAATTAAAGCTGGATGGCCCTGACTGTCCGTTTTCTCTTCCCAAAGATTGTTGCTTCCCAGGCTGAGCTGCTGTAAAGCTGCAGTAAATACGGTGCCTGCCTGAGCCTGGCTGCTTGCACATGGTTTTAAAAATCAGCACCGTATCTTCTATCTTGTTGTGTTATAGCAATACGAGCAACCTGATGTTAACAGCCCTGAAAAAAATGGAGTTTCAAGTATTCCCCTGTTGCTTGTGGTATCACCTGGCCTCCAACCTTCACATCATTGACGTAAATTTGCACTAACTATAAAAAAAGTGTTTGAATAAAATGTGCAGGGATTACAGAGTGAATCAGAAAATCAGGGAATAGATGATCTTTAACATACCGAGTGTTATCTAGTGCGCAAAAAAAATTGAAGAATATTGTATTCCTTCTTTAATGGATTTTAATTGGAATTCTCTCATGTTTTACTGGTCAGAAGAGGTACATCTCCAGAGGTGTGTAACTTTTCCATTGCCTGTGTCCTTTGCACCAACTGTAAAATAGAGTCAATATTTCATAGTGTATTTAAGGGATTACTTGGCTTTGCTGACAAAGAGGGTCACTTTTGGAAAGCCCTGGTCCCTAAGTCCCATGATCTCTTTTTATAGTCTGATTGTACATTCACAGAGTATATTACTTTAAAGTCATCTGTCTGTTCTTAACTATCCCACAGCCTCAGCTTCTTTTTACGGTGCAACACACTTTGCGTATTTGATTGTAACTCTTACCTCTTTAATGAAAATAAACAGACTTCACTTACTGCCACCTGCCTTAAGCAGAACTTCATACCTGCTCTCAGCTATACTGAGATCCTCTTTGATTCGGAAGCTAGCAAATCTGTCACCTCTCTCCACATCCAAACTAATGGCAGAAACATGCTTCAAAAGAAAGTACTTTTTTGTCTGTGTGTGCGCTTGTGTTCCTGTGGCCATGCCCTTTACTGGGTGAAGAAAGATAAAGTTTTACTTGTTTTTCTGACAATATATTACCACTACCAATACAGAGATTTATGTCTTTCTCCTTGGCACAAGAGCTTGAAGGGGCACAAAGCCCCTGAAGGAAACATCTGGATTTGCACTAGACACAGAGCAATGTATGTTTTTCTACCAAGTCAGTTGCCTGACAGAGCATGGCAAAAAGTATCCTTCTGCTATCTACTTTTCTGTGGCCGTAGAGAGAGTAGAAATTTTGTTGGCTGGTCTCTAACTTGCAATTTTGATGTGTCTTATGCACCTTAAAATATGTTGCTAATTTTAATATGCTAATGATACTTTGACAATGATATTTCTATGTTACCTGACGAGGAAACAAGGCCCCTAAAGGCTTTGTTACTTACTGCCAAATTCCCTCAGTGGAGTTTGAGAATGCACGGAGAGATAACATAATACAGTATTCATATTAACCTCTGCTTACAGCTAGTTGTTTCCTGATAAAAACAGTGCCTTACAAGAGACCTGCTGTTCAGAAAAGCTCATCCATACTATGCATTCAAATAAAGCTGGAGGTTTGAATATAACACATTTTAAAATTATAATCATGCCCTAGCTGCTTGTTTTGTGTTTTGATGTATTTCTTGGAGCTCAGACCCAGGGAAGGGAATTTGCAATGTCTTGTCTAAATGGTTCCTGGGATCCTCACCAGACTTATTATTCTATGTGTTAGAAGCCGGTTGAAATTTGGAATTCCAAACAGTTTTGTCAAAATCAGTTTTTAGGAAATGTTGAGGATAAATTTTCCCTGCTCCTTTAAGCAGATCTATAGGGTTTTTGTATATCAAGATACACTACCGATATCTGGAGGGGGTGTGTTTAGGCAAAACTCTCAACTGTGATTAACATTCAGAACTGTGTTAGTCTCACAAAACCAATATATTCAGCTTTATATATTCAGCAGGAATCTGCACAGCTCTACTGGGACAAATTTTAATAGTAGGTCATTTTTGGACAAAACCACAAAACAATATCATGTGTTTTATCTAATGAATATTTCATACTAAATGCGTAAACAGTATTAGAAGTAGGGACCAGAAATTAATATTTTTATTTCAGTGAGTGCTCTCACTGAGGGGTCACCAGATCTTGTTCTTGCAAGCACTTCTTGATCCCATAAATCCTGAACTATTTCCAACACAGTGTCAGAATTTCAGCAGGAACATGTAGGTCAGGGTATTGCCCTGGGCTGCTGGAAATATGGATCTGTCACACAGAGGAAATTGAACATGGGTAAGTGCTATAAAAAGGGATGGGAAGAAGCATTGTCACATTCTCTTTCTTCTCATATGACTTAAAAGAAATAATAATTCATATATGCAGTGGTTTTGCCTTTCTGTCTGTCTTGAGGAGAGTAGTCAGGACTGCAACGCTGCAAATTTCCTAAATCCCAAAGGGGGCTGAAAATAATGCCTGGCACCAAACTCAGGGGTTGAGCTGAGAGAACTTTCGCCACTAGGATCAGTTGCAATTCTCATCTTCCTGGGGCAAGTGTCTTTTTGTTTTATCCAACCCAAAGCCTTTTGAGACTAATCTAAATCTCTTCGCTGATTGCAGTGAACCTTTGATCTTTGTTCTGTAGGTTGTACAGATAAACATGACACTTAAGGATCTTGGTTAAGTGTATAATTACCGCTCTCTCCAAATCACAATGGATTGTATGATGTTGCTTCTGGACCACAGTATCTATTCGTTTTAAGACTGTGACTTCCATAAAAAGTTCTGTCTGTGTTACAACCACACTAGTATTTATTCACAACAAGAATAATACGTCGATTGACTGACTGGTTGCTGTTATCAAGCCCAAGTTCTATGGGGGATGTTATTGTCTGCCAGAGTTTTACATAAGGACTTCCTATAATCATTGATTGCTGCCTCAGGATCCTCATAATCTGACATTATTTTCCTATTTATTTCCCTGTTTCTGTGTTCCAAATCTCCAGCTGAAAAACACATTGTCCTGAAACCTGGATTGCTGTACTCCACTTGTAACTCTTAAGAAAAATTCTTAGAACTGAATCCATAAAACCCAATGACTTTCACTTTCATGGTTTCAAACCAGTAGCTTTAGCTATATCAATTTTAGAAAGAAATGAGAAAGAATTGAGTGGCCGGAACGTACTTTTTCCCCTCTTAGTCCGTCCTTCCTCTCTGTTCTGTAGTAAAGGATTTGCCATGTAAGGATTTTCACTTGGGAAATAAATAGTTTTATAATTTTGAATACAGGGTTTTAGTCTATGGAAAGTATATGTACAGCATACTTTTGTTTGCTGTATGTTAGATCCTTTTTCTTCATTTTCTTTGTGCTGGAAATCTCCTAACCTAATTTTAAAGAGAAGATTGGCAGCCTACAACGTATGAGGGCTTTATGCCAACATTTCTTGCACTCCTTCGGTCTTCCGGTATTTTAATTACTCTTCTAGTTTAGTACCTGCTGCTTTGCTTCATGCAAATTCTCTACCTGAAACCCACCTTTTTTCTCTGCTTGTGTCTGTTTGTATTCTGTTCTATTCTCTTGCACTGCCCCTTTTTTTTTCCCCAACTGTTTAAGAAGAAATCTGCCTGCAAGCTTCTTTCACCCATTCTTCCATGCCAAGAAATTAAACACAACAGCTATTAATACAGACTTGATGTCTTCACTTGTTACAGTCTTGATTGCTTCGTTTTCTGCCATATTGCAGGCAAGAAAGATTGTTCTACAACTGTACTTGGGCTAAGGACTTTAATGTTTACTGTCTAGCCCTGGAGTGGTGCTCATCTCTGAGAACAGTTTTGCAGTATTTTCTCATTAAACCACTGTTGTACTGTGCTGTCAGTACTACTCCTCAATGGTCCCTCACAATTTTTTCTGTAGGGAAAATGGGATAAGATCTGCTAATTCTCTGGAAAATATTATACATCGCTGAATGTCGGTATCCCTTTCTAGACCTGGCCTCTAGATGAAGGTCAGGAAGACAGTTTAGCTCTTGTTTTGAGCTTGCCACACTAAAGCTGTGGTAAAGCAAGTAATGATTACCTGAGAAAACATCCCAGGTACTTGGTGTCTGAAAAAATCTGTAGCAGTCTGGGAAGTGACTAAGGAGAGACTCACAGGGAAGCCCACAGCTCCCAGAACTGTAGGTACAAGAGTACTGCCTGCAAGAGGGTAGCTATTCTTGAATTTCACTTGTTTTGTATAGATTAGTCTTATAACACTGTAACAGCCTAACAAATAATGCTTTTATGTGTATAGTGTCCCTTCTGCACACAAAAAGCACATTATACCGTTCGGCGGTTAATCATTATAACCTATGCAGAACTGAAGGTGCAGAACTGCAGGAGGAGAATACGCCAGTCCTTGGTAGTAGCCTAGTACCACCCTGCAAAACCTTTGTCGGGTTTTTAATACACTCCTGCACAAATTATCAGGTGTAACATTTCCTTGACAGATTTTACCTTATCTTTCTCCCTGTTAATAGCAGTGAGTACATTAATATTAATATGGAACTGGACTGTTTTCTACAGCAAGTGATATTAGGGATGCTAATCGTGGCTATTTGTCTAAAGGTTATGGTAGATAATCAGAAAAATGCTGATGAAGCATCTTCTGATATTACTCAGACTTTTGTTCAGTAGATTTTATTACTCCCATTCACAGAAGCTACCAAATAAATTATGTTCATGGTTTTAAGAGTGTAATGATGCTGGATGTTAATTGATGCTTATTGTAGGAACTTGTAAAATATCTTCTTGATAAAGTGACAAAAGAGAGGGAGTAAATACTGTTTTGTGAAGTGTTGATCAAACAAATCATTGATTCTTCTTACAGCAGTTTTTATGAACTACAAATTAACAGTGTGAAAAGTTCAGCAAATATATCTTTGGGAATAATAAAGAGGCACTATTCTACGTTGCTGTTAATGATTTGATGAGAAAAATATATTTTCTTAACAGTCATATTTGGGCACAGTAGTTCAAAAGAACAGAAGCTGGGGGAAGGGAAATGCATCATCGGCACCAGTCAACATTTTTAATAGGACATTTTATCTTGTCTTCTAAAGTAAAAAGCTGAAGTCAATTTTGTCAACATCTCATTATTTGGAAAAATCCTGAGGTGTTCAGAAGAGCAGCTCTAATGCCATTTTCTCTGCTGCTCCCAGGATCCGGGATGAAAACCTAGGTTAGTATCTCTTCCGTTCAGCATATGTTATTATTCTTTTCTGGTGTTGGATTTTATTTTGTTTTTCCAAAGGAGTATCTCCCCTATTTGTGGTGATTAGGTATCTCATTAAGATCATGATTTTCACAGAACATCCTCTTCTCTTTTTTTTAAAAAAAAGATATGAAGGTGTCATCAGAAAAGCAAGTTATCAGATATATTAATTTCAGTGGGTTAATTGCCTGAGTGCCTGGATGATTTGAAAACAGGCCATTTCTCACCAGTATCCCAAAGAGAATCTATCTCATCACAGACACAATTAAAAATTTTCAATTTCTTTTTTTAGATAGAGATTAATAATTACTTAACTTCCATACTGCTTTGCTGGCCAAGAAAATGAGCAACGGAAAATACAAGAACATCCTGTGGTAAAGAGATAGCCTATATATATATAAGTATATATGTAATATGTATGTATATATGTATAAGCCTATATATATAAGTATTTATGTATTACTTTTTTTTTTCTTTAGATACCCAAAACAGGAGAGAGAATTGAAAGCAAAGACATGGTGCCTTGGAGACAGACTCTCCCCTGTTGTCTCACCTTAACCACGGCACAGCCGACAGTTTGAGAGCCATGCAGGCATCCCGACTCTGACTCAGATGGTGGCAAAGATGTGAAATTCCTTTTTCTTCAAGCTCATACGAGGATCAAACTCCATCTTCTGTGATGTACTCATTCTTTCTTCCAGGAACGAAGACTCTCTGATTGACATTACAAAGATAGAATCATAGAATCATAGAATTGTATAGGTTGGAAGGGACCTTCAAGATCATCAAGTCCAACTATCAACCACTAAACAGTACCAACACCACCACTAAACCATGTCCCTCAGCACCACGTCTACCTGTCTTTTAAATACCTCCAGGGATGGCGACTCCACCACTTCCCTGTGCAAAAAAGATAGTAGAGTAATACGGTTGTAACAGGAATTGATCTTTTTATAATATTTGGATTCAGTATTCAAATTGATAAAGGAATAAAACCCTCTTCCTTCTAACTCTTTCAAGAAAAAACTCAGTGACGGGATTTAGAAAAACCTTGCCTTGTCACTATAGCTCACAAAGTTGGTATTAATGAATAAGCAAAGCATTCTCCCAAGACATATTCCTCTGTTGACTGACTCCTGTCTGCCTAGAGTTAAAACTGCTGTAAGCTGAAAATAAAGATGTGCCCTCTTGGTGGCAAAAAGGTATATTTACACTTGTGTGGCCTGCAAGTCCTTGCTTCCTGACGTGAACTCAGTGCTCCAGCTACTGCAAGCCTTGATGTGTTAAAGGTAAGCTGATGTGGGGAACATGGGACTCCTGCTGCCTCCTGCTGCAGTCTCAGGGAAATATCATGTATGCTAAAAAATTGGAAGTTTCCTTTTTGTTCTACTTTGAATTACTATATAATTAAAAGGTGGAATTTTTATGAAGAATTAAATCAAATTCAGCATTAAATCAAATCTCCTTCCAGTGAAGATCGTGGTTAAGTTCTATGACTTTCACTGAAGCAGATATAAGCCACTAAGTACTTTGGAAAATTCCCTTATAAATCTGTTAAACACATTGTTGTATTGACCCATTTGTACTCTAAAAACATAGGAGTAGCTGTTCCACTCTAGATTTTTCCATAATAGTTGAGGCAATTAAGGTATTTTGAGGGTCTACCATGTATTGTAATCTTAGTGCAATTTAACATACATTTACTACTGAAAAGCTTTCTACAGCTATTTCTCACTGCTGTTTCCTGTCAAGGAACAACTAATTTTTTTTCTGATTTGTTGTCTGTCAAAATAAACAGATGGACAGAACAATTGCAGGTAAAATGGTTTACTGGCATGCTTGTAAATATTGCAGAAAACCTCCATGTCATTTCCAACAAAGAATCACATCACAAAAAGCTGGAAAGTAACAAGAAAAATGTTGTGGAGCCGCTCTAACAACTTCTGCACCTCTCGTGGCCTTGGGCTCATCAAACTGTGTTCAGAGCTGGGCGTTTTTCAGACTGTCTGGGTGGCTTTGACCTGTGATCTTAACATGATGGGCAAATAGTAAATATCTGTGTTTCTGTTTGTTGTTCTTACTTCTGAAAATCAGGGTTGCATCTGGAGTCTCTTCAATGTACCCTTTCCCAGATGTTCCAGTTATTCAGGTGTGCTGAGGATCTGTCCTTGCAGTCTGGTCTCTCTTGCCTATCAGCTGAGGTATAGATACGCGCCTCTCTTAAGAGCGAGGTAGTGCTTGTGCTAAGACATTTGCTTTCCAGCATGAGTGGAGAACTCGCACTCTCAGCTTCCACTTAACCAAGACAAGATCTTTCTCTACATGAGACATCATTACTGACCCTGAGCTTAAAAACACAGGAGATGCATCACATGAAGAGGCCTTGCCTTTCCCCATCCCTCCCCTTCCTCCTGTCTGATTTCTGTTTTTACACAGTCTGTGCTAATGGCACAGAGACACGCACGTGCACACACATCTCCTTTCTCAGGCTGTTAATGAAGACAAAGTTGGAAGAGCACAGTGCAGGGCACTGTAGATGGAATACGTGGAATATTGTCTGTAGGGCTGGAAATTATGGGAATAAGCCCAAAGTTTACACTTCTACAGTGTTGGCTTCCAATAATTGCAGAAGTGGTTTGAATTGCTGTAGGAAGTAAAGGAATGCAAATAAATACACTATCTACATTCTGTAAAGTGTCAGATAATTATATACTTCATATCACATACTGTTTTAAGATCTGCAGTCTAGCAATGCAATGCTGTAATTATAAACATACTTTTTTTAATACAGGAAGCAAATGAGATCTTCATGGTGTGAATTGTATTCCCTATGATGGTTTTAACTCCTGAGCAAAGATTGTAAAATATTTACCTTCTGGTTGAATAAATGAATAATTCAAGGTAGCTCATGATATTATGTTTCTCTACAGCAGATATTTTTTAAAGATCTCAATAGCCATATACTTTGTAAAGATGATTAAAATTATTAAATTAGTTTAAAAAATGCTGCTGATTTCAAGCCAATATTTGCCAGATTTGAAGTATTATAAATACTTACAGCAAACAGAAACCAGAAGAAAAATTTATGTTCTCCATAAGAACTCATTTGAATCCTTCTATTCTCCTTCAGCTGCATTTTCTAATGTGGATTGAGTAACTTGAATTACTGATATAATTATGAATATCTTATCATGTATAATTATCTGCACAAAGAGCCCATATAGTACAGTAACTCTGTCAAAGGGGTTCCAGCTTGTCTTTAATGTGACAATAATGTTTAGTACTTTACTTTTATGAAGCACTTTCCAAACACTAACTAATTAATCCTTACAACACCCCTGTGAAGTGGATGAGTGAGTCTGGAGCTTAACGGTAGTTGTGGGTTTTGTGACACCTGCAGAGGTCAGCACAAGTCAGTTTCCCCAGACCGAGGTAGGAGGATGGGAAGCTTCCCAGGGCTGACCCTGTAGAAGAGTTTTGGTACATCTGGTGAATTTAAAATGCCAGCTTGCAAGTATGCTTCTTGATCAAACAACCAGTGCAGCCTGAATAACTGGCATTGCTTAAATAACCATTCCAGGCTCAAACTCAAGGAAATTTAGTGTTAAGTAGGAGATGAAAAATCAGACTTGTACAGGAGAAATGAGGGGAATACAGGGGAAGAAGTTCTTATAGAAACCTTGGCTAGTGGAAAATATTGCAGTCATCTTGAAAAAACGATTGAAATACAGATTATTGCCACAGATTGATAATTTTTTCCATCAGGATGCAAGTAGGAAAAGCCAATACAAGTTTGTTTTCTTGGTTTGGACCAGTGGTAGAAAGGGTAGAGGGTCTTTTCATGGCACGTGACAGAATGACAGGAGCAACAAAGACACCTCCTGAGATCCTAAGTAAGCTTCTAGGCCTCGGGTACAATGACTCCAGGCACAACCTCACATGGCTGTTCGTCTAGGTAAAGGCTGCTCTCCCAGTCAGCTTCTGTCCTCCAAGTGGTCAGGAAAGCATGGGAGTCTCTTTTGGGAGTCCTTTGGGAATAGTTCCTGAATTGCCATTTAGTCCAAGAACTAATTTTTGCTTTCTCACCCAACTGGCATGATAATGCGGGTCAGGGAGGGAAGAAAGCGGTCTTTGGGTTTTAGATTTTTTTTTTCCTGCAGTTCAGGCTTGAGTTAGGCAGATAGGGAGGATAGGTTACAAACATCTCACACCAGTGAGGCAAGCAGCTCAGCCATATGAAAAAGAAAAACATATATAAATATTGGCCAAAAAAATCTAAACAATATAATTTCCTCTCATTTTACTCTTATGAGCAGTATTATAGAGAAGAGAGGAATGGAGCGTTCCTGCAGAGAAGTGGGAACTGACTAAAGAAACAATTGAAGACTGACACCCTAAGTCAAGTGAGAATAATTAGGGAAAGATGACATCTGGCTGAATTATTGTTGGTAGTTTCTCAGGGAGTTTCGCCAGTGAAGCTGTACTCTGATTAAACCATACACTCTGCATCTTCCTGCATATTTGGGACAGTGCACCTCCAACCAAACTGCTGTGAGGAGCAATACCATAAAAAGCCCTGGGGATGTTTTTAGTAAATAAATTTCTCCTGACCTATAGGCTCTGGTTTGAATCACCTCTATAGAAGACCCAGAGCAGAAGCCAGTGGTGAGCATTTACTGTCCTTACGGGAGAGTCTTGGAAGAACTTCAGACCAGAGGAGAAACAAGTCCATCCCATCCATAGGTAGGGTGGCACACATGCGGTAGATTAAAAATAGACATCGCATAGACAGAGAGATAAAGTCAGATCCAGAATTTCTTCAGTTTCCAGTGAAAAATCCATTTAACAAGTGAACTTCACATATTCATTTGTTCTCTTGTTTTGGAGGGTGTGTGTGTGTCCTATTTTCCCAATGGGAAACACAGGAAAGAAAATTACAAAAATAAATGGAACACAACTCCTTACTCTACCAATGGGGCATTATTTTGAAAAAAAATCACATATGTCTTAGAAATGGCTCTAAGCATAGTGCTAACAGACAAAGTTGAATATGCTGGACTGAAATGGTTAAATGTGTCTTAAAACAGACATATATGCCCTAACCCATGGAAAGGCTCAGATTTTTTTCACAAAAAGTCTTGTAAAACTTCAGTACTTATATATGAAGCTTGTTCACTTCAGTGTCATTTGGTATCAGTCAAAAGCGAAATGCCAAATTATTTAGAAGAAAAAATTAATAAACGAACACTTGGATCTTCTCCTTAATGTTGAATATCAAACATTTTTTTAAAATGGAACTCAATTAAGAACATCTAATATTGACTTTGATTTAGAAGAACAAATCTTGGCCTGGTTGATTTTCTGTTTCAGGAAGGAAAATAGACTGACTGACCCAACCTAGATTTAAAGATAAAGGTTGATAAAGAATAGTTTTCCACTGGTAGAGATGAAACATTCAATATTTTAAAATATAAGTATTTTAATATTAATTTTAATGTTTATGATATTCTAATATACTATTGGTATATTAAGCACATATATGACATCCTTCTATAACTGAAGGAAAAAAATAAATAACTGAAATAATGATGCACTACTCAACTAGGCTATGTCTTTGTATGTTTTTAACAGGTCGCCCCTTTACATTATTCATTCTGCAACAACTTTATAGCTCCAGTTGGGAACATAACCTAAGTTGTTGTATCATAACGGAAGGAAGAATGTGAATATTCTTAAATCTAAAATATAAGTGTAGACCAGATCACGTTGCACAATGGGATAGCTGAAGGCTAATAATCCAAAACATTATTTTCAAAGGTATTTGCATTGCACATTTATAAAACTGTTGCTGTCTGTATTCTCTGTTTGGTATTCAAAATGAGCAGCTTTAGTTTAAAAAAATACTGCAGACAATTTTTCAGATAATGGAACATAAATCCAGGTAAATTAATATTTCTTCCAGGAGATGATAGATAATGACTTGTGGCATGAATTTTGTGAAATTTAGGTAATTTGGATTAGCTACAGACAGTTTGTTTCTGCGAACAGTGGGACCTCAAACTGTTTCCTTTCTAATTATTTTGTCTGCTTGTCTCATATTTGTTTCCTACTCAGTTTGTGATAAAATGTTACCATGGAAGACAGAAAAAAAGAACATCGTTTTCTATTACCTTTTGTGTCTGCAAACCTTTGGTGAAACAGAAAAAAGGAAATTCTTTTGTAGCAAACGGTACGAACCTATAAATATGACTTTAACTCATAAATATTTTATAATAAACATTGTTATTGGATATTCATAATTTTTATTTTGAAAAAAAAACATATAGGTTGAAAGCTTCCATTCTTTTTCTCTGCGCCTAGTGAAGAAAATAACAAGCAAGCATTTTTGCCAACATAAAAGCAGGTGAAGAGAGTACATGATGCTTTTGATATAGGTTGGAAGTGGGAGTGAAAATACTCTGCTTTTCTGAGCTTAGGTGTGTACAAGAATCCACCATGACCCTTTCAAGCCCATGGCTCACAGCGATGAGAAACAAATTACTTCAGTGTTGGGGAGTCAGAGCTTCCCCTTCTCCCTGGGGAGAACGTCATGCTCTCGCTTTCAGCATTCAACCTGGGTGGTTTAACCTGCTCCCATCACCTCCAGGGAATGGGCCAATCTGAGCAGCAAGGCGGGGAAGGGGCACTTTGCGTCCCTGGCCCTGTGACAGCATAGGAGCACATGTGGTGCACCAGCTCTCAGTGAGTTTTCTTGCATTTCTTTTCTGAATTTCACTCCCTGACTGAATCAGAATGGCTTGAATTACTTGTAAGCACACTGGTAAGCACACTTACCCATACATAAAAAAGGGTCAGATCATTTGCAGAACTCGACTGCAATGCAAAAGACCCACAAGTTCATTATAACATTTAACTGAAGATAAAAAAGGTCAACCGATGGCATAAATTTTATTGAAGATAGAAAGAAATGAGAAGCGTCAAAACCCAGAACACTTATATCACTGTTGACATAAATCTGCCACATGCATAACTACAGACAACACTCAATAAAACCTGTAGGTCTTCCATGTATGTTTTAGAAGGGAAAGATATTAATGAAAGAGATTGATTCTGAAAATCTACAATATTCTAGATCACTCCATAATACAGAAGAAGGGATGAAACTACTCTCTTATTTCAGCAAATAATATCTGAAGACAGCAACATTCATAAAAAGTGGAAATATTTTTGAAGTGCAAATTTCTGTAACCAAGGAAAAAGCACCTATAATTTGTGCTCAAGTGAGAAGGTGGAAAGGGAAGAAAGGGGGGGGGGGGAAATGCTCTAAGTACTGTGCACACCTGTTATATTTTGGTAATGTTTTCTCCTGTTTCAGAGTGTGTTCTTGAAGGTTTTACTTTGGAAGGACTGTAACACTAGAAAAAAAATGGTTTTGACCATCTTTGAACAAAAAAAAAAAAGATTCTGGCAAAAATGTAGTGAAAGAAAACCTACTGGCCTGATGTAGCCTCCTTTCACTTTGTCGTGGTTTAGGCCAAATCCCACTGGGGATGTGGGGGACCCCAGATGGGACCGACAGATGCTCCCCTCTAC
>VZSZ01004714.1:433485-515138 GCA_013398815.1 Ibidorhyncha struthersii | reverse complement strand
ATAAGTATAAGCAAGAGCCTCTCCGCATACCATGTCTGGACATCAGCCATAACATTGGTCTTATCACTCTGAGAGAGCGAACATTGTCTGCACAATATGCTGTTAATTTCAGCAGTTAGAAGAGGCCCAGCTAAGAAGCAAAGTTACTGAGCAAAATTGGTCCTGTTTTACCTCAAACCAGAACACACTTACTGTGTTGAAACATTGTACGAAGATCTTGACTGATCTTCAACAGAATACAAAATATATTCATGTCAAAATATGAGGAGGATGGGCAAAATGTTCTGGGTGAAGAACTAGGGCATAAAGTAGGATTTGCAAGCCTGAGGGAGAGAAATTGCAGTCTTTTGATGGTTTCGGTTTTTAGCTTCACTAGCAGAAGAGTTTCAAGAGAAAGGGAGGAGAAGACAGTGTCCTACAACACTGGCTTGCTTTTCATTAGAGGAGGATAAGGGCATATTTTGATTGCCAGGAGAAATAATTAAAGGAGTTCCGTATACTCAGAGGTCACAGGATCAGACTTTGATATGATCCCGAAGGCATTCACTGTGTCAGCCATTAGACATCTCTTCTAAAGGAAAATACACGAATACTATAGTTGATGGTATGGATGACACTCACTGTTCTTTTAATTATTTTAATTGTCTTATTTGAAGCATTATGTATGTTTTCTTTTTAAAAGGGTGAAAAATAAGCTAAGTATAGTCAATAGCAAATTCAATGTTCTTTTTGAAGGCCTCAGCAGCTTTCTAAAGCCTTCCTAGGAGTCAGAGTGAAGGAAGAAAAAACCCTGTAAAGGGTGGGTTTATTTTAATTTAATTTTCTTTTCTCTTGACCCTTTCATGTTCTAGATTTGAGTGCTTTCACCAGGAAATAAATTTCATTTAATCTAGGCATGAGGACTCTTAATTATATTGGAGGAGCTTTTAATTATGTCATATCCAGTAATAGTGTAACTTCTTTTTGTTTGAGACTCATCAAAGGTAAAAGGACTCACTCAGAATGCACTTTGCAATTAGATTGGAATACATTTGTGCTCTGGTGATTTCGTGTTAAAAAATAGCACTTGAAAAATTGATGGTCTTGCTTGATACATTTTTAAGGTCTGGAAGTTTCCTTTATATCAGGTGGACGTTTATTACAACTACTTATTGATTTCTAATAGTACCCACTGTGTTCCTGTACAAATTCAGAAGGAAGGCAGAGCCACAAATATTAACCAGACTAAACTACTCAAATTGCCCAGTGCTTCCCAAAAAAAGCATCTGCAAAAAATAAATGTTCATTTGGCTAATTTACACCTTAATCTAGCTGTCATTAAGTTTTCAGACACCCTGAGATGGAGGCCAATGCATGTGAATATAGAAGACGATGGGAGAGACTTAAAACATTTTCAGAAACAGAAAATATAGACCCTATTAAGCAAACATGCAAAAAAAAAAATTAATTTTCTCTCTACTGGAATTTGTCTTTAGACATATTATCAAAAGTCAGACTGCACAGAAAATTCAGATGAAATGTTCACCCCCTGTAAAGCTACTAGCAAAATGGCTCCTAATTTCCTTGGAGGCAAAGATATGTGATAACTGCCTTTCCTAGATAAACATAAGGGGCATTCACACAAAAAATTGAGAGATTTCAGTTATAAAAGATAAGGATAAGATAAGATAAAGTTTTAAGGAACTTTAATTTTCTCTAGAATATTCTGATTTTTTCTTAGAGGTATACTTATACCACCTTCAGATATGCCATTTGATGTTCATAAGTTTTAATGTATTTAAAAGAGTAAATAATGTCTAATACATTTCAATAATTCTTGTTCTTAATTAATAAGAGTATATGAAAATTAAATTAATCTGAAGTTCAACCATAGCACATATTATATTTCACAGGTTTCTACAACCTGTCCTGCTTTTTTACACAGAGAAAATATTATTTTCAGTTTCTTTTGAGATAGGAATAGACATAATAAATTCCCAAAGTTTAAAGCTCCCCAGGAGTCTAGGGTTTGAAGCGGGGACTACAGTATTCCCGAAGCATCCCTAGTCTTTTCCAAAACATTGTATATAGTATTCCTCACAAACACAGTTCATATCAGTTCTGTTCTCAGGTTTCAGTCCTTCAGTAATGATGTGGCTATCTGTAAATTCAACATTTTTTTCCTGGAGAAAGTGGATGAATTAGGTTAAAGTAATATTTTTTTCACTCAATGAAAATGTGGTGTTAAGAATTTGAGAGCTCGTGTGCATTTCTAGATGTTGTCCCTTTCAATTTTCCATGCCTGTGCTTTTGTGTTTTTATGTCAAAGCTATATTTACGAACAAATGCTTTACCAGTGTTTCAATTTACCTTTCAATTAATTCACTATATCAAAAAAGAATAGCTTGTGCAAATACAGGTTGTGTTCTAATTCTAAGACTGTATAATAAACTGTCTTTGCAGCTTGTTAAAAAAACATAAGCAGTAGTCTGTCCTGGGCAGTTTCTTTCTCTCTCTGTCACTCTGGGAGGATTTGTACCTTGCAGAAAGAGAATTGGCCACTAAGGAGTCCTAAACAAGTGGCAAAAAAAATTGCTAACAGTTGGAAAAGAAGACCTGTCAAGCTGTGACACTGGGAGATAACCTGCAGGATATGGACATACACCAATCATTTAGGGTACATATCTCATTTTTTCCATGTATTTAGGATGAACAGGATCAAATCTCTCCTGTGAAATGGAAACACATGAGGAAACGGGATTGAAATATTTTTGTTACTCAATTTACAATAATATCCCTTAAACGAGCTGGTTAATTAGCTGGGGGAAAAAATAAATGTCATCTTCCTGGAATATATACTTAGAATCATAGAAACATAATTTAGATAAATTTTCTATAACTGATTTTTTACATGCTATTTTTTTACCTGAGATATAAGTGTAAGAAAAACGGCTCTGGTAATGTTTTTAACTTACAAAACGTCAGAAGTGAAGTCACAGGCTTAATTTAGATGTGCAATGTAAAAGAGTTTTAGAAAAACAGAGAGATCTTTTCTTGAGATCTGCAGCTAGTTTTTATTAAAAGATGAAGGTCCTTTAAACTAAATTATACCAAACAAGTTTCATTTTTACCTTATTTGGCGGTGCTGTTTTTGACTGATTGATATAGCTTTTCTGTAATTAATTCAACACATTCATGAAATGCAGGGTGGTTCTCAAAGCTAGGGATGAACAGCAATCCTGCTCAACACCGGTGGAAACTGGGATAAAGGGATAAGATAAAAAACGTGTAAAAGGGCTCCAAAGTGTTCTTAAAAACTAATATTAACAGTACAGCTGGTACAAAAGAAGGTGAAAATATCCTACAGGAAAAATTGAATGTCTTGTAGGCTAGAATTATACAAATGTACAAATTACACAATTAAAAGGTCATACATTCAATGACTGATATGAATTTCTGCTGTAAAGTAGTGGTTAGCCAGCAGAAAATGTCAGAGGAACATTACAAGATGACTGTGACTGATTAGTCAGTGGGACTATGACCTGTTGGTATGGAAAGGCTGTGAAAAAGGCAGTGCTCATGGCTGTGTGGCCTTACAGAAGAGGAATTTCAGGGCTTCAGGACAGCAGGCTGGGAAAGTAGACCTCATGAAGAAAACAAAACGTGAGCTCCGGGTTTAACTGCACGAGTTTCAGATGGTGACAATTATGACAAGGCACAGTCACTGGTGTGGGAGATCAGGATTTACTGAATACCGACTGTTCCCCTCCGTCCTCCCACACCGAAGATCTGTGATCATCTTCTGTTTTATTCACACAGAATATTCTAGTTTGCAATGCAACTATCAGGTTACTCTTAGGTAACATTTAGGACGTGATCTCCAGAGGTCCCTTCCAACCCTGACCATTCTCTGATTCTGTGAATTAGAAAATTCACATATCTCACCAGGAATCGGCACTATTCTTATGGGATCAGAGATGAGCGATTTTATCCTGTTACCTATTCACTCTATGTGTCAAATCAAAGACAGCAGATGACCCAGATAAATATGGAAATATTAAATACTGAATAAACATCCTAATAAATTACCTGCCAGCAACCATTTAAAAAATTATTGCACTTGGATATACTGAAATCATCTAAGTTGTCAAGTAAGCTAAATTTATTTATAAATGATTCATCAAATCTTTGTCCATCATATCTATTATGGATATTAGATAAATTTTCTGCTTTGTACATATTCATATATTCTACATAATTTTAGCTGATGGAATTCTATCATTTCAAAAAGATGGGGTTTGCCAGAAATCCACACTAGAGTAATACTTATCTAAAAAAAATAGGACTTTTTAAGACCAGCAGTAAATGCATTCCTAAAGGAACCAATGGACAGAAATCCTAGTTTTTCACACTCCTGTTGTAAACACTGTAATGAGTTCCCAGTTCAGGACAAATATTTATAAAACTGCCTTACTTTAGAAACAGGCTTGCTAATTCCTTCCTCAACAGCAGTCATAGCATAGCTGTTCATGTATAATGGATGGCTTTCCAAATGGGGATGAAATTCATGTGCCTGCGTGAGAGACAATAGCTTTCAGAAGACCATTACATGATAAATGAGATCTGAAATCATCATAAATAAAACAAAAATTAGTAATGTATTCAGCAGGTTTTAATGTTTATTGTGATTCCAGTTTTTATAAGAAAAAAAATACTACACTTGTATTTCCCAAGAAACATTTGGAGTAGAGAATACACTACTGTGCTTTTCTTTATGTACAAAGTTCTCTGTGCAAAGTAGGGTGTTTCACAGAAGAGTAAAAAAATGGTATTGCCAAAAGCTTTTTAACTATTCTGGCTTGTACCTGAGTGACTGCTTTTATTCCTTTGCTGTCAATGCATTTTTAATGTTTTTTAATTGCCTTGTTCCTACTGACTTAGGCTGAAATTCTGCTGGCACCATCTGTGGAGGATTGCCAAATAGTGGTTAATTTACCACTGCTGATTTCCCAGTGGAAGAGGCAGGTTTTCCCAATCTAACTTACTGCACGTAAGAGCAAGAGGGCAGGAAAATTAGGAAACTGGGCAATTACAACAAAGAGAACTAAGTAGAGTAAAGTAAGGAAATAGATATTTCTGATGTGAGATACAACAATTTTCTGCAAGGGCAATAGAGACTATATTTCCATCTCCTCCGTCTATCCCCATCCTGTTTCTAAAGGACAAGAGCAATAACAGTATACCAGTAATGCCTCATAGCTGTGACAATATCTGTTCATTAGCCTTACACAGTCACAAAACAGCAGATCATAATTGATTCTAAATCTCTATAATATAATTTTAAAATATTGGAGATAATTCTCCAGTCTTCCTCTGAGATTTGATGCCAGAAAATTTCTTAGAGCTTAAGGCTGGAAGGGGACAGAGAAGTAGTTAGATGTCATATGCCACAAGACACTAAATTTCATCCAGATAGCCAGTAAGAAGCTTAAATATTTTAGTTAGAGTAAGTAATTTCATGAGACTGAACTGTGAATCACAAACAGCGGATGAGACCTGAAGATCAGCAGGGAACTGATTAGGCAAGAAACACAGAACTGAACAGAAAAAGAAAATCATATCCCACTGTAAACCATATCCCACACTTGAAACAGGATATTTCATTGTAACAAAAATATGGCAATTAATAGGAATACAAATATGCAAGTAAGGTTAGCTGAGCAGCTAAGGAAAGGGTCCTTTCTCCTGCCTTGCTTCATACAGACTCATGTCCTATGACTTCAACATTTTCTCGGAAGCTGCTGCTGATGTATAGCTTTTTTCAGCTCTCATTGATTCCTGTATGTTCCATGTGCTTTTAGTAATTCAGATCAGGTGTGGTGGGTTGACCCAGCCACCAGCCAAACCAACACAGCTGCTCACAGAATCACAGGCTGGTTGAAGTTGGAGGAGACCTTTGGAGCTCATCTGGCCCAAACCCCCTGCTCAAACAGGGGGACACCTAGAGCCAGTTGCCCAGGACCATGTCCAGATAGCTTTTGAATATCACCAAGGATGGAGACACCACAACCTCTCTGGGCAAATCATGCCAGTGCTCAGTCACCCTCACAGTTAAAAAGCGTTGGCTGATGTTCAGAGGGAACCTCCTGTGTTTCAGTTTGCATCCATTGCTGCTTGTCCTGGCACTGTGCACAACTGAAAAGAGCCTGGCTCCCTCTTCTTTACACATTGTCTTCAGGAATTTAGGTACCTTAGTAAGATCTCCCCTTAACCTTGTCTTCTGCAGGCTGAGCAATCCCAGCTCTCTCAGCCTTTCCTTCTATGAGAGATGCTCCATTCCCTTAGCCATCTTAGCAGCCTTGTGCTGGACTCCATGTGAGACAGTGAGGAGACCAGAACTGGCTGAGAGCTCACTCACTCCCCTCTGCTGTGGGATGGGGAGAAAATAGAAAGGAGGCAAGAAGACTCATGGATCAAGAGAAGGTGAAGCAAAACATATGCACTTGAGCAAAGCAAAAAAAACCCAAACAAACAAACAAACCCCCCACTTTTCACTACTTCCCATGGACAGGCCATACCCTGGAAAACAAGAGCTTAGCACTCGCAATGGTTACTTGGGAAGAAACCATGACCACAAATGTACCTCCTTCCTCTCCTTTCCTTGAGCTTTTATTGCTGTGGACAACATCATATAGGATGGAATAGCCCTTTGGTCAGTTCGGGTCCTGGCTGTGTCCCTTCCCAAACTCTTGCCCGCCCCCAGCCTACTTGCTGGGGATGCAGAATGGGAGAAAGAAAAGAGCTTGATCGTGTGCGAGCACCGTTCAGTAACAGTCAAAACACTGGTGTGTCATTAACACTGTTTTAGCCACAAATCCAAAACCCAGTGCCATACAGGCTGCTGTGAAGGACATTAACTCCACCCAGCCAGACCTACTATGTCAGGTAACAGCAGTTATGAAAGGAAAGGCTTTTTACATGAACAGTCTTGAATCAAAAGCATGAAATGTGTGAAAATAAACAAGAGAAAGGGGAAATCTAGCATGTTTGTGACATAATTCATCCTGAATGTGCATTTTTCCTGAATACAAATCTGAATAGGTCTCCAGAATCAAGAACGTTGTGGAATCAGACCTGATCGCAACATGGAAAAAGAAAGCATTTAGTAGATCCCGAGAAAACTTATAAAAATAAATCGTTCGTCACAAGTCTTGCTTTTCACCCTGACCTTCACTTACCTATCTGACCTCAAGATCTAATGAGCTTCCTAATTTTCTTGCTTAGGAGAGATAGTATTCTCCTGGCATTTATTCCTGATTAGATATGACTGGGGAAACTCCTAAATAAAAAAGCCCGGGCCACACTTGCCTATTGATGCTGGAAGCTTATAACTTTCTGACACGAACACAGCTTGCAGAATTAGCGCAGTAGCAAGTGTAGGGAACTACTGTAAGCTGAACAATCACCACTTTATTTCTTTATATTTTTCCGAGGACAGAATTTTGTCTTTTTCAAGTCTTATCAAGAAACGGATGCAGAATGAAGCATCAGCTTCCTTTTGTTTTTTTTTTTTTTTTTCTCCCTTTTTATTCTTCTTAAGTCCTTTCTGCTAACCTCAGTAATATTTTTCTTTACAGAGTTGCTCCTAGCTAGTGTACTTGTGATTCTCACCTAAAAAGTGCATTTCTGATTGCAGTTTAAAATGGATTGCTGTTTTAATGGCACCATTTATGTAAGAAATAATAGCAGCAGACATTAAGCCAGGTCTTTAAACTAAACTGAGCCAATGATTGGTTCAGAAATTCAGAACCAATTATAACCTCTTCGTGTGTTAAAATCTGGCGCTTGGTCATTGAATGGAGTACTTTACAGAGCCTGACTGAATTGATGGAATAATCTGTTATGAATTGTGTATCATCTCACTTGTGACAGGCTTATTTTCCAGACCAGAAAAGCCTGGCTTGCAAATTATGGAATTCTTGATTCTCGATTCAGGAATCTTAAGTGAAGATTCAAATATGAATTTGTGTGTTATGATTAATGAAGGAAAACTAGGTTTAATACAATTCACTGTCAGTTTTAATGACATAAAAAGTAGACCACTTCAAATAAAAAAGCTTGCACTTTGTGGAAAAGGTTTTCACTGTTACAGATGCAACTGAAAAAAAAAAAAGATCTTATAACTGAAGGCTGACCACACAGCAGATGAAGAGGGTAGACTGTATTGATTTAAATTCTGGAGTTCCTATATTTTAGTAATTGCATTTGCAAAACTAATTTATATGTATTTTTCATTCATTTATATTTATGTGTAAAATATTTTATTTTTCCATACCTTTTCATTGTCTGTAACAGCCCCCACTTTATATCTGCAAAAATGATCACTCTGGGGACTGATGTACATCCAAACCTACTAAATCAGGGACGATGCAGTAGTATTAATAAAATAAAACACATGTAGCTCAGATGTGGACGTTGCTTTTTTTTTTTCTCTAGTTCATATATTTTGTGGGTGTATGTTTAACCTGAGATGCCTTGGAGACCATATCTATTTAAGCCATTTTCCAAAGCTTTCTTCCCTTTTTATACCTGTGATACTTTAAAGCATGTGATTAAACATTTATCTCTAATGTTAGCTATGGACAAAAAGTAGTTCTTACAACTAGTGGTAAATTGTGTGAAAACTTCATTAGAGGAAAAATATCAACATTGAGGAGGCTGATTTAGTAATTCATAAGGTTGTTGTCAATTATATTTGAGGTAACGTAAGAATAACAGTGGAGAGAGACATTAGAAATGAAAGCAGTGTAATAGATGGTCAAGTTCGGTCCTCCAGCAGGGAGAAAATCTTTCAGTGTCCGCTCAGTGTAACATTGTTCTTCAGCCAAAAACCTTTAAAGAAGCTTTCTCATAATAAGTAATTTCCACTCATAAAAGATGTCTCTGATGCTGGAGATCTGGGTGAAGTAAACGCTCATCTGACTTAGTGTTCCGACAAAAGACACATGAGTCAGACCTCTTCCTTTAATAATTCAAAGGTGTTCTCCTTTCTTTAGAAGCAGCTCCATTTGTTCTTTCTTTATATCCATCTCACAGGTGACCTTAAGGCTGTTTCCCCAAGTATTGCAGCTTTCTATGGAAGGTTATTTAACTCTTTCCTAGCTGCTTCTGTGAAATACTCAGAAACAACCATTGCCACATGTAGAATGAAATACTGTGTTTCCTTTGCAGTTTTTTTTTATTATTATTTAAGATGAATTCAGAGTGGTAGTTGTTGAGATTATTAGAGGTGGATTTAATTTATTCTATTTTTTTGTTTGTAGCCTGCATCAATCACTTCATGTAGATTCAATAATGACTGCTGCCAGGAAGCTCTGTTCCAGTGTAGGGGAGAATAATAAAAGTACATATGGGAGCATTAGATCGTTGTCCATAAAGCGGGATTTGTCTGGTTCTGGACTGAAAATAAAAAAGCATGACACTGGGTATTTATCTTTTTGTTCAGATTTATCAAGCTCTCAAAAAATCAAAGAATATTGTATTTAGTTGGGAAATAATATGGACGGATTGTTGATGATAATAATTAAGTCATGTCATAAACTCACAGTTGCACTCCAGTAGACTAAGACATGCAACCTATATTTTATGAATAGAATTTGCCATATCTGTGACAAATATTAAGGTCTGGTTCATGCTAAACATTGGTCTTTACATGGTGACCACTGTATTTGTGGAGTTATGATGTGACCATAACACAACTCTGAAATTGATAAATCCGTCGAAGTATCAGAATACGAAGCTATTCATTCTAAATGTGGTAGGCTTTCCTTTTTTCCATTTTATTTTTTTTTGTTTTTCATTTGCTAGCTGTTTTATAGTAATAATACTAGCTACAAAGAATTCCTTTTAGGCTTAAAGCAAGTTTGGTTTAGTTCTAACAAATCAAAGTCATCCCAACTGTTGTTCTAACCATCTGGATTTGGCAATCATAAGACATTTAAAAATATGTGCCAATGTGCAATGCAGTTTCTGCTTGTTTTGGGTTTTTTTTTTCCTACTCATAGATTGGTAGTTCATGTTAAAAAAAAAAAAAAAGATTATTTAAAAAAGTAAACCTGAAAATGTTCAGGAGTGTTGAGAAATCTTAAGTTCAAAATCTGTGTAGATGTAGACATTTCCTTTAAAAACTTCTAAAAAGATGTACATACCTGAGAAATAAACTCTCTGCATTCACTTATGGGATATGGAAATATGAGGCTGAGAGTCTGGAGTCAAGTGCATACATTAACTGCTCCTCACACGATTTTTTTTCATGCTTGAGCTCCTATTTTAATTTGGGGTAGGGAAAGGTACCAAATTAATTAAGCAGCAGCATAATACATCCGTTATAGACAGAAGGTAGATTGGATACTTCCGTAGTGGTGATTTCTAGTAGGACAATTACTGCTAAAAAACCTTGAGCAAAGTAAACCTGATAAACACCATGGCAGAGTAATTTCTTCCCACTAGGAAATTACTTACACCTCCTGTGTGATCTGTGGGCATCATGCAAGTAAAAATGGAATCTGTAGATACTCTGAAATTTCTCTTTATAGTATAACTGTTATTTTAATTTTTCTTACAAGTTTGTCTTCTGGAATAAAAGTAGTTATGCCAGGATATCACTTCATATAGTAGCTGATGGGAAAAAGTGGGACCCGTATTTATAATTCAGTCTGAGATCCTTTCAAGATCCTTTGAAGTTTTAGAACTCAAATATTAGAGACCATACTCTGCAAAAGGATAAAACTTCAAAATCTACTGCTAGATCATTAACAGCAATAGACTAATTAAAGATACAAAGATTTAAAACCCCTTTTTATTAGGCCATATTAACTATTAGCACTGAAAAGCCACCAACTGAAACAGGCTCTGACAAAAACTTTTCTCCTTCTCTGAAGCAATTCTGCGCTATTTTAAAAATTAATCTGAAGGACCACAGAAGAGTCAGGTTAGACTTGTAAATGAACAGACTTCTTTTCTTTGTAGTAAGGATATCACTAGGTCTTTTATAAAACTACCAGAACTTTTTTGCCCTTAGAATATGCTTAGGTAGTGTATTCTCCAGACTACAGCTGATTCTAGTTATCACATTCAGTGTCATGCTTTCCTACTAGTTTTCACCAAAGCAATTTTCACATTACATATTTAATTTACTTTGAAGCCTGACTAGGCTAATACAATATTTGGTATTAATGGTTAGAGGCTCCATCTCCCATTGATCTTATGAATTAATAATTCCAAGTCTTCTGCTTGCACTTTAACTCACAGAGCAAGGTAAGAATGCTTTTTGAACCACAGAAAACTGTATCACTGCATGTATTTTTGACTGGATTCTATTCAGGGCTGATGTACCACTGCAGAATATCCCTAGGAACAATGGTAAGGTTTTTTTCCCCTCATTACCCAGAAAATACGTACAGGTTCATTTATGACAGGTTGTATTATATAAAACGTAAAGCGTCAAATCATCTGTCAGGAAATCTATCAACTGCTGCAGCAGGACCGTGTGCCAATTCTCAGGAATACCAATATTTACTGCCTGTTCAGAAATCGCGTTCAGTGTGTATAGAAGGAAGAGCAGCACAAAAGCTTTCAGTTACTGTCTGTCCGATGATTTTTCCACTCTATTTTTCTTCCGGAGACGCTGACCCAGTAATAACAAGTTGAGATAACACACATCATGGCAGGCAAAGCTGACAACTTACAGCTTTAAGGAGTTTTCCTTTGGAAGTAAAAGTAAATAAAACATTTCTTATATTTTAATTCCCCCTACAAATATTGTAAGAAACAGGACAAGTTCACCCAAACAGCTGTGCCTGAACTAGCTCCCAGAAACTGTCAGGTCCAGCGCCCCATCTCCTCTGCAGGGAGTTCCCATGGCAACGCCTTTAGCAGAAGTAAAAGGAATTACACATTATTTAGGATTTTTTCCTTCTTTTTCTTTTCTTTCTTTTTCCCTCACCCCTCCTCCTCCTCTCTATGCCAGTTCAGAAAAGTGTTGCTCTCTAATCTTTGGAGCACTGAGAATTGCCATTGGGCTACCCGGCTCCATTTGCTGTTTGTTACGTTTGAAAAGCCTGTCCTAGTTCCCCTGCGTCTCTTGGGTGTCTGATTTACGACATCAAACGAGAAAAAAAAGGCAAGAGAGACTTTCAAGAGTGAAAGTTGTTGTGAGGGGAAGACGCTAGACCAGAGCTGTCTTCAGTTCAGGCACTTGAAAAACACAGCGTGTTTAATTTTTTTTTTTTAATTTGTCTGCAATTTTCTAAGGAGCCTGGCTATAGTCATTAAAGATAAGACATAGAACTTGAAATGTAGCAGCTAGAAACATGTCTGCAGAATATTGGCAGCCACTCAGGTTTGTTGTCAGTGATGTGTGCTCTGATGAGATTGATGGTTCCTCTGGCCATATTTGGCAATTGATAAAGGTGTATAACTTCAGCAATTATCTGTGAGGAAATAACCTAGACTGAGGTGAATTTGTTGGACAATTTTGCAAAAATATCACCAAACTGTCGCTGGAGATCTAATTAACTTTTTTTTGCAGCATGCAGCTCTACTGGAAAGAGATGCACAGTGACTGGCATATGACACATAACTATCACACAGGCTGTAGTTTCCGTGAGAGGATAAATGCTCGGTGCTCTTGCACAGCTGAGGAGCAGATTACTCATGATGGGCTTGATCTCAGCTGTGGCGAAGTCGGTGAGCAACCTTTCCAACCATGCTGGGCTTTGAGTCAGCCCCAGGAAGAACACGTGCACAGCCCAGATGTGATGGAGAGGACCAGGACAGCAGAGCTGGCTATGCTCGTGCTGTGAGAGGAACCGAAAACTCTCCTCTCTCTCTTTTTTTGGCTCAAGGTGAGTCATGCCTGTAGTGGGCTTAGGATTCCTGCTCTGCCCCTGGTCCTGGGTTTTCTTCTAAGTGGCATTTGAAGAAGTGAGAACAGATAGCCAAGACTTCGATGCAGGGATGCTTAAAACAAAATCTGTCCCCTGCAAGGGAGGTGGAGTGTGCTCTAAGTCTCCTGCAGCGCATCTGGGACAGCATCAGGGACCACGCTTTGCTGAGGGAAGGTAAAATCAGCTCTGTGCTAAGACTAAGGATGCTTCAGGTTTATGTTTCTGAGAAGTTAATGACTTAGTTGGAAGCAGAGGTTATGCCAGAGGTAGGCTGTAACTCTTACATCAATGCGTGAGACTCATAATTTCACTTAGAAAATAACAGCAAAAAAGAGAAACAGAGGATCAGCAGTACCGTACCATCCTGCTCTGCCATGCTTCTCAATGGCAACATTTCAGGTAGCTCTTCTCAGCATCCCACTGGATGCTCAGATGTAGCTCTCACATCCCACACAGCTCGTGTGTAATGTAGAGATGTCAGCAACCGCCTTTTCTGACCTCAGCCTCAAACTGCTAACAAACAGGAATCCAAGAAATATATTCAATTCTAACATGCCGACCCATAAACCAATCCATTTTAAGATGAAGGGACCCTGAAAAGATAACTGAAGGCTTTTGTAATACCCAGTAGAAATTACCAAAATCTATGCAACCAGGATGACAGTATCTACAAGAGAGACTGCATTCACAGTTTTTGTAGGAAAATTAATACTTTCAACTTAAAAGTATTCTTGAACCGGGGCTGCAGAAACTATATGAAGCAGTTAATTTGATGGTTTTATTGTTTTAAAAATCCTTCATGAAACTTGTGTAAGTTTTGGGAATTGGTTTTATCCCCAAAAGAACTGCTACTTTCATTTGTTTGCTCAGTGGGTAACTCCTCAGTTGCTCAGGCAACTCCTCTATACCACTGTCCTGTGAAGACAGTGAGAACCCAGCTTGGAAGGAAGTCCACATCAAATACCAGATTCCAGAGCCCTGGACTGAATCCTGGAACTTTGTGAGCAGAATTTCTCTGCCGCTATTACAAGGAATGAGGAAATCTCTTTAGTGAAATGAATGAAAGTTACCACTGATTTAAATTAGTTTCAGAAACTTTTAAATAAGTAGGAAAGTTAAAGATTTTTCTTGCAACAGATACTTTCAATAAAGCAAATATGTATATCCAGTGTGTACCACAGCTTATCAGGTGTATTCTAGCTACATATTTACGGCTGCTAATCATCTTCGTAAATTCAGGATGCCCCTTTCTTCAAGAGTGTGAAAAACAACACTGTTGCACAGTGCTTTTGGCCCCAGTTAAAAAAAAAAAAAAAGCACCTGCCGCCCTGCCCAAATCCTGCTTTGAGCATCTTAAAAATCATCCTTTGCTTCCTTCATTTATTTCATTTAGTTGCTGCCCAAAGTAATTGTTTCCATGCCTCCAAAATCCTTTACAGCTGGTTTTGCATTGTTGTGCAGCCTCTGTCTTTTAACTCAATTATCAAGCCAAAAATTACTAAAATCTGTCCTGGCAAACAATTTGCCTTTTAATTATGAGGAAGTCTGCCATTTCACAAACAGTTTCACACGTGAAGGGTCTCCTCTGGTCCTCCACTGACTCAACCTTTTGCCTGCTACTGGCTCAGCTAAAGAGAGCACTTGGAACACTGCAGCACGTGGAGGTTTTCCTCTTCCCTTGACAAATACTGCAGATCAAAAAACTGCTGTGGTAAGAAGATTAAAAAAGGAGATGATGATGATGATGATGATAAAACAGATGCTAGCAGTGCAATAAAGATCCCATGTATTCTAGACCACCAATAATAATGATGTATATCCGTATGATAGGAACATCTCACCACCCTATAAAATGTCAAACATTGTTTGTCTCATAGTGCATATAAACAAACAATTCTTTCCCTCAGTATACTTCACCAGAAGTTCCTCTATTATTCATGTATGAGAACTAACTGGAATGAATAAAATACACTCATGCAGTAATAAAACTAATGAATCATGCAGTAAGGTTTAGGCACAAGGGCTGAGGCACACGAACAAGTTTCTGTGTGTCAGCTGATTCATGAGAAAGTGTGCACACATACACTTGACTGGCAGCATATACAAACTTAACCCTCTTTCACAGATTCCCATAGAATGTATTAATTGAAAATTTTTCAATCATCAAAGCTATTTGATAGACTTTTTTTTTCCAAAAAGCATCTTTTGCAGTTCGTTTTTGAAGGAAAATACTAATTTGTTTGTGTTTTTTTCTTTAGATAACATTTTTAATAGCAATTTATTTTCTTACTAACTCTAGTAACGACAACATTTCCAGAACCACTATATTCCTCCTACTATATCTATCACCTGCTTCTGGATGTAACATGCTGCTTACTTATTCTAATTTTTATATTTTTAAAAATATCACATTAAACTTTTTCTGTTTTCAGTAAAGCAAATCCTTTATTCTCACTATTATTGCTATGTTGGCTTTTGTTTAAGGTGTCTCTGTATATGATCTGTAATGTATTTAGAGGCCTCAGGTATTGAGGATGGATTTTCTATACCATGTCACAGAGTATTCAAATGCTCTTTTGAATCCAAGAGCTTATGAATTGAGTTTACACATGGCATTATTAAATAGAAACATAGCTTTTAAATTTTAATTATCTTTGCTTTGAATTTAGCTTTTTTTTTGTAAAAATAAAGTAATTTCATTGATACAAGACAGTTTAAATAACTGTAGAACACATATACAGACATAAAAGGAGCATCCTACAAACAGGTCAAGAAAAATGTTTGGTATTTGGTTTCTTGCTGGTGGTGTTTTTACATTTATGGGATACAACAAAACTTTCATATTTTCTCTTTTATGATTTGTAATATATAATTTTATTTTCCAAAAGAAAAATTAAATGAACATTAATCATTATTCTTAGTTTTGATTTCTAGAGAAAATATTGTGAGGTATTTTTTCCTTCTTTTCTTCCCTACACTTTAAGGCTAGGGTACCTTTTACTCGTGGATTTAAAATGCTTTGAGTTTTTTCAGCTTTACAGCAACAACTAGATATTTTAAGCAGTTGAATCTTGTGCATCAGTATTTTTGTTCTTCCTCTTTGGAATTATTAAAATTTTTATCTTTATTACATACCTCTAGGCTTGCTCCAAGGTCTATAGTCACCAATTGAAAGATTCTCTGTCACATATATCTTTTTTCATGCTGTAAGTTGATGCTTCAGGCATGGAAGGTCACATGGCTGAAACAAGCTCAGCAGATTCTTGAGTACTTTTAAAAACAAAATAAATCTGTAATAATCTGTGCCTACTTTCTAGACAGTGCGGTACATATTAAGTCAGAAATTCATTTCACAGAGAAACCATTAAGAAACTGATACATTAAAAGATATAACTGATATATTAAAAGGTCACTTCTCTGTTGTGCCCAATTCCTTTATTCTACTCATTTTTTTTTAGCTAATCCCCTTCCTGGCACTGGGGTTTGGGTTTGGGGGAGTGAGGAAAGGTTGTCTGTTTTCTGCTGGCATCCTGCCTTTCTTTTCCCAATGCGCCTAGAACACACCAAGTGCTTTTTATTGCCTTCTAGTCAGAGGGTGTCAGGCTGCTGATAAAACACTTGTACTTTACCATCTGACTATTCTTCCATAGCTTGCAGAGTGAATGCTGCTCTTCAGTGTCAGAGCAGCTTACTGGCTCCTAGGGGCCTGATTCATAAAAGTGGTTTACCTCATATACGTAGCTTTCCCACAGGATATACCCACACAGTGATGATAGGATTTTTTTTCAAGCTTTTGAAAAATGTTAAAGATTCATGTGTCTTTTTGTATAGGTACTAATGTGATATTGCGTTAGTACTAGTACTCTCTTTCACAGGCTAAAATACTATAAAATTGCAAGTTAGCATGCCTAAACTGTAAACTCTTTAGAGCCAGGAATGGTCTACTTCATTTCTTGTGTAATGTCTAATACCATAGTGTCTCATGTGTTCCTGGAGATGGCAATAGATTTCACATCAGAAGTAACTAATTGTATATGTAGACTTAAAAGTTTATTGCAAACCTACAGTCTTACATCAAGGGATATAAAGAAAAAAATGGAACCAAGGATTTTTTTATTCTTGTGCCTATCACCAATTATGCATATTCTATTTCTTTTCTCATAATTTTATAGTACAAAAAAAAAAAAGGAAAAAAAAAGAAAAGCACTAACAGGCATTTTTAAGATCTCCAGGTCTCTTCTTGTGAACAGGATGGTGAAAAGTCTTGAAGTAATATCATGAGCTATAATTATGCCTTTACTTGCTAGTTTGAAATTTGAAAATCATGTCCTTCAGAGCAAAAAGGAAGACATAACATACACAATGTGACCCTTGTTCTCCTCACTGATAAGCAAAGCGAACCTCTAAACCTGGTGGCTGAAACACTATTAGCTTCCTAAGGTCATCTCTGTAGAAAGAGTGTGCCTCTGTTACACATCTACGTGTCACCACAACTACCTTATTCTCTAGTAGCATAGCAGTTTGCAGCCCAGGACTACTCAGAAAGGGATATCTTAAAAAGTTGTTAAAAAACCCTCCTGAATTTTTGTCTCTGGGATTGGCATAAGCCTATCATGGGCAAAGCCAAAGAAGTAAAATCAATGAAGAAAAAAATGTCCTGTATTACAAAAAACATTTAAAAGTCAACGTCAGTGAAAGTAAGTTCTAGGGTACTGACAGTACCTGGGTAAATAAAGGACTAATATCTACCAGAAAGCTGTAGATACAGTATCAATATTGTCTCTGAGATCTATTTAATAGAATGTTTTTTATAAAAAGAGATGGGACAAAGTAGTATAGAAATAGTATAGAAAATAGATACCCTTTCAACATAGAATCATAGAATCATAGAATTGTCTAGGTTGGAAGAGACCCTTGGGATCATCGAGTCCAACCATCTACCCTACTCTACAAAGTTCTCCCCTACACCATATCCGCCAACACCACATCTAAACGTCTCTTAAACACATCCAGGGATGGTGACTCAACCACCTCCCTGGGCAGTCTGTTCCAATGCCCAACCACCCTTTCTGTGAAAAATTCTTTCCTAATGTTCAGTCTAAACCTACCCTGTTGGAGCTTGAAGCCATTCCCTCTTGTTCTGTCATTAATTACCTGTGAGAAGAGACCAGCACCAACCTCTCTACAGTGTCCTTTCAAATAGCTGTAGAGAGTGATGAGGTCTCCCCTCAGCCTCCTCTTCCTCAAACTAAACAGTCCCAGCTCCTTCAACCGCTCTTCATATGATTTGTCTGCTAGGCCCTTCACCAGTTTCGTTGCCCTCCTCTGCACTCGCTCCAGCACCTCGATATCTCTCTTGTATTGAGGTGCCCAAAACTGGACACAATACTCGAGGTGTGGCCTCACCAGTGCTGAGTACAGGGGCACAATCACCTCCCTACTTCTGCTGGCCACGCTATTTCTAATACAAGCCAGGATTGTCATGAAAGAATATTTAAGTTATCGTGTTAAAATTTTAAGGATATTTGTCTGTTGCATGCAGGTACAATTCCCTCAACAATGAAGATAATTAAGGTTGTGAGTTAACAGCAGAACAGGTCCCTGAAAGAATCTTAAATTTTGGTTGTGAAATGAAAATTACTTAACACTAGACTCACAGGGAACAGTGGATTATGTCAAATGATGTTGATTCATTGCCTCTAATACCAACTAATCACTTTTTTTATGGCAAACTTACAAAAGAAACTAAATTAATTACTTTGTTAATGTAGTAATATCTTTCATTAACAATAAATAGCTGAGATTACTGGAGGATTTGTGCAGTAAAGGGAGCAATAATTTATGACAAATGAAAGTAGTCTACATTACATTTGGATTTTAGCTGTAGAATTTAGCTTAGGTAAATTATTAATGCTATTAAATTGTTAGAAAAAGTCATGTGAGAACCAGTTACAGATTTCAAACGTGGATTCGTTCAGTCATGTAGTGCTGAAAAGAAGGACAATCCTGACCTATAAGAAAATAAGCTGTGCTGCACTGCACAAGTGATTGCTTAATTTAGGTTATTTAGCAATGCTTAATTTAAAAGAGGATTTGAAAACCTGTTGCTTTCTGATAACAAATACTGGAGATGGTATGGAGCGAAGAACTCAGGGTAAGGATGTCCCATTTCTAATTCTGTTACCAATTGTCCTTAATAAATCTTTTGTTTGAATTCCTTCCTTTCTGTGACACTCATATATCCCTTGTATAACAACACAATATTAAAAACATGCAAAAACAATAGCACTCTATTGCTGCAAATAGTTGACTCCCAGTAAAGATGCATGATCTCGGTATACTGAGCTCTCCAGTTTGTGGAGAGGATGGGCCTTAAGTCCAGTTGAACCATAACGGGTGTTTGGACTTATTAAAACTTCAGCTGTAACTTTAAGTCACAGCTATGATAAAACTTTTCATGTGGGGGCTCATTTCAGGAATCAGAGACCTATAACCGATGTTACTTAGTGTAGTCAACATATATGTATACATACGTACAAACACGTGCAGACACCCACACAAGCATATACGTGTATGTCTGTGTAGACGGAAGTAGTGGTGAACTCCACTGAAATAAATGCTACTGCATGGATCTGTAGACCAGTAGCCTTTAGTGAGTCACCCTTGCAGTTTATCTGCACCACTTTTTTCCATGTGTTATTTTACTGTTTACAGCAATGATTAACTCTTGCTTTTACCTGTCATTATTCTTCTTTGCTGGCTCCTTACTTCAGCTTTAGAAAGACAGTTTCCTAAGAGATATTAGTTGATTTACCCATCCTCAAATTGGTGATATTGGCAGTAGTTTATATTTCTAAGGTCTCCTCTGGTTCTTTATGAGAGGCTGTCCTCCATATAGGTATATAATTTGTTTCTAATGGCCCTGGATTCAGCTTAATACTCTTTTATGAAAGATGTTTAGCTGCCTCTTTTTCTACATAGTCAAAACAGACGTTTCACACCCATAGGGAGAAAAAGGTCTCTGGAATTGCAAAACTGCTCTTAACAGTAATTTACAATTAAAAATTGTCTACCGGGGGGTGTAACGCATGTCTCAATTTTCTCTTTCAACCAGTTTGTATTATACCAGTCAGCCAGTTTGTGTACAGAGCCTAAAATATTTAAAATTTTGTAGACTGAATCAGCAGTTCGAAGGAAATATTTTCCTTCACATTTTGATATGAGTGCATATTGTCCAAAAGAGCTCTCCAACAAATAAATTCTGTGTTAGTTAAAATGTTCATGTTGTCTCCAGGTGTCATTTAAAGGTGGACTCTGCTGAAATGATCCAGGTTGGAGTGACACAGTCTGGACTAAGTTCATTAGAGCACATAGGTAGGGAAAAAAGTATCTACAAATTCTTGGCCAAATATTGATGAAGCCATCTATATATTCGGGGCATGCAAGATTCAAAACGTGGAAATAAATGTTCTTCTCAGCTGGAAAAACTTCACTCCAAAAATAAAGTGATTTCCAGCTTTAATACCAAACTTGCAAAAGTCTGAGATAGCTGATGGCTTCAAATCCTTCTAACGAGGGATGAAGATGGACAAGGTTAGTGTAGCTTTGGTCATTAATGTGTAGGAATATTTCAGGTGGGCTTATAGTTTGTAAGTCTCAATCATTATGCAAAAAATGTATGCCTAAGTTTGGGTGCTCATATCTCCTGTTTAATTGCTCAGTTTGTTGGAAAACTATCAGTGAACCAAAAAAAAAAATGCACACAAGCCTGCCTGTGTAGCACAAGAAATCTGAATGCTAATGCAAATTAAGGTAAATAAAACAGATAGGATAGATAAATTAAAATAAAAATTAGAAAAATGAGCTGATTTCCTAATTTGAATTTAAGAGCTGATCTAGTCAGAAGGTGTTGAGAAAAACAGGTTTCCCAACAGACAATTACTGTTTCATGAGAAGCCAGCCAGTCCAATCCTGTGAAATTTTCCATATTCCAGCTCAGTCTGGCATGGTTTGTTCAGCTCCTGCTTTGTTTCTGAAAGGCAGCAGATAGTTTTGCAGATTAAAACCATAGCCCCAAGTCTACTGGGACCAATCAGCTAATTTATGTTTAAAGTGTTGCGAGAGACTGAATTAAATACCCACTATCCTAGCAAGCACAGTAGATACTGTCAAAGAGGCATTTTTAGCCCTCGAAGCATGTAATTACTAGTGCTAGCCCATAAGGGAATTTCATCCTGAGAGATTTTTATTCTCTTTCATAAGAAGCCTCCCTGCTGTTGATAGCTGATACCTCCTAAAAAATGCTCAGCTTCTTGCAGACGGGATACCGAGGCTTCCAGAGGATGGAAATTCATGCAGTTGACATGGGACAACACATTTCCACCAAAATGCTGTTCTATTACTCTTGCAGCTAATTGTAACTTTTGCTTTCCTAACAGTAAGAAAAGTAAATAAGTCAGAGAAAGGTCTACCATGAATAAGACAACATAGCAATAAAAGACTCCAGCTAGCTTTATCAGTCATTTTAGTCTTGAACAGGAATCTTCAAAGTCAAGCGCAATTGGAGTAAAACACTGTGCTGTGCGGATATGTTCCCTCTGAGCACCACTGGAACCTCCATCTGCTTTCTTCTCTAAAAGCTCACTTTCTGAAAATAATCTTGTGCATGCACGGAAACCAAAGCATTCATAGAGTTTCTTACTCCTGCATATGAGGTGGTTATGGAATAGAGCTCTGATTTTACATTGCTTTTCTCCTGCAACATCCTTGACAGAAAACCAGTCTTAATTTTTGTAGGCCATGGAAGGACATTAAAAGCTCATCTGGAGGCTTGAACTAAAGTCAGTGAAGTTTCTAGAATTTAAGAGAGGGAGATAAAATACAGTGACTTAAAGTAGGTAGATATCGTCAGAAAAAAATGGATGCAGTGCGGATGCCACAAAATGCAGCAATAATCAAAAGCATAATGTGAAACACTTTGCATTTACATTATGGAATTTTTTATCCTGATTATTAATATTTTCAAACAGGTGGACTTCTTTCTTCAATTAACCTGAGTCTCCTGGCATCTTTACCACTACCACAATGGGCCATGGAAAAAAACAGAATGAACAAGGTCAGTAGCATTCAAAAGTGTTTTGAACTTTCTTCTGATTGTTGGAAAAAAAGATTATTTAAGCCCAGTTATCAGTTTACAATTGCAAGGTGAGACCCGATGGGTTCATCTTCTCACAGGGATGTTTTCCAGTACCTCCTGTGTCTACAGTCAATGAATGGTTGATGCTTTGGCAGCAGCATAGAAGATTTTTGAAACAGATGGTTCAATATACACAATCCCCCATCAGCCATCCTTCACGCACTCTGCAGACAGGTTGGCTTGGGCACCTCTTGCACGGCTATTTTCTTTCTATGCACTCAGGCAAGAAGCAAGAGGAGAACTCTAGTCTCAGAAATCCATCAACTCTAGAATACCTATGAAAATATTTCAACTAGAAGGAAGATTTCTCACAAATTTGGTAATTGCTGTTGTATTTAAATTTGGGAAAAAACATATTTCAAAGAGACTTTTTTCCCTGTCAGCTGCCATGAAAGTAAATGGAGTGATATGATAGAGTGCAATGTTGGCATCAGCTGCAAGAAACCGTGGGGATTCTGTTCTAAGTCTGGGGTAAAGGTAAACCAGGTTATCATGCCAAGCCCTTTTTGGTTCTAGCTTCATCCTGACACCAGATATTATTCTGTTAGTAATCACCCGGGATTATAAAGATTGCAATTTCCATTGAATTGCATTGTCTGTATTTCTTAAAGCTCCCTTCATTCTGCACTCATATGCTTATGCATATGTGCCAATGAAGATCATTCAATTACATAAATGACTTATTCTGTGTAAGTATTGTTTTTCCCACTTCATGTATAAAAGCACAGACTTGATAATAAGTGATTTGGAGCTTGTAATTTATTCATTTTTATTAGTTTGCTGGGTTCATATAAGATTTTATAAACTAGATCGCTCATTATGTGGCAATTTCTGTAATATTGTGTCAAATTTTCAATGCCAACTTTTCTTTGCTAGAACAAGTGGGATTTTTTTTGCATCTGTCCATCAACCTGCTTGAAACACTGCTACAGAATAATTAAAATTCAAAATCGTCTTTCTTTTATGTAGTTTTCATGTCTGTCTCACTCATTTTTCAAACAGCTTTCCTTTCCTTACACACTGTCATCCAACAATGTCCTCAAAACACTAAAGCAACATCTCAGGTGGAGCTGGAGAAGTATTGCAGACCATGTTCTGCAAACATCTTCGTTTTTTAAATTATTCCTTTTGGCTCTGCTCACGCCTTCCTTTTTCCATGCATTTTCTAAAAGATAAACTTAAAAGAAATAACGTTCATCAAAAGAAGAAGTTGTCAGTGACTGCTGCAAAACCAGAAAGTCAATTTCAAAACCATAATTTCAAGAACTGAAATCAGAAACTTGACACTAACAGTTGGCATGTGCAGTCAAAGAATTGAAGTTGTGATGCCAAAGCAACTCCCATTTCATATACAAAGAATGTATGTGGAAAAAATACAGGTCATAAATTATCTTTTAAAATTATTTGATTAATAAGATTAGATATGAGAGAAATATACTGACTAAAGCATGTAATGGAAATTTCCATTTAGTACTTATTCAAACAAATGTCCTGCCGCTATTGAGTGACTTACTACCCTTTGCTTTGTGAAATTTCTTGCTGAGGCTCCATTATAGTCAAAAGCAGGCAGGTGACATGCCGATAAGTTACAGGTGCTAGTGTCACTGCCTGGTTTTGATCGTGCATGTAGGGGGTACAAAATTAACAAATTTCCCTTTGTGAGAAGATGACTGAAAAGATAATGGAATGGAATGGAATGGAATGGAATGGAATGGAATGGAACAGCATAGCATAGAACAGAATAGAATAATTTCATTTGGAAGGGACCTACAATGATCATCTAGTCCAACTGCCTCATCACTTAAGGGCTGACCAAAAGTTAAAGCATGTTATTAAGGTCATTGTCCAAATGCCTCTTAAACAGTGACAGGCTTGGGGCATCGGCCGTCTCTCTAAGAAGCCTGTTCCAGTGTTGGACCACTCTCTCAGTAAAGAAATGCTTCCTAATATCCAGTCTAAACCTCCCCTGACATGGCTTTGAACCATTCCCACGCATGCTATCCCTGGATACCAGGGTATCAGCAAGAAGAGAAGATGCAGACAGGGAAAGGAAAAACTGTGGATCTGAGGCCACAGAGGAAGAGAACAAGGAACAACCTTCTCCTTGTTTTGCAGCAGAAGTGGCAAAACTATGTGAGAAGTTGCAGAAGATCATGCCTGCCTGCATGGCCATCTCAGAGCCCACAGATAGATGGTGGCGCTAGTGCTGTGCAGGGACAACATTCCCCATTCCCCACTCCGCCCAGCTCCCTGAACTTGGGGGTGCTCAGTCAAGCTGTTGCACCAGACCAAAACTATATTTATGTCTTAGTGCTGTAACGGGTCTTGGAACACAAAAAGTAGTTTGACATCAGTAAATTTTTACTGATTTTCAGATAAACACTGCTTGAGTAAGTGGAGTTGCCTTTCACAGTATCAGTGCATCTGGTTATTAACAAAATAGATTTTTGTTCGAGAACTGCTGCTTCTTGCCCCATAAAACTATGAAAATACTCTAAAAGCAGCACTATAGACTTGTTTTTACAGGCAACTATTGCTGTTATTTATTTCTCTAACATCAAGGTCAGAATGGGAGAGGTTTTTACACTGCTATTGTGAAGAATTCTCTATATTTTACAAAACTGCTTGAGTTTAAACATACAATAAATAATTTTTCTGTACAGATTTTTTAAATTGAGCTATTCAATGGATAGCACATCTCTCAGGGTTAAAAATTCACAGCTGACTTCTGCTTTAATTTTCCTCCTGCTTCTCCGATCAAAAATATCACGACAAAAGGAGGTTGGTGAAAAGACTTCTAAGCGGTTTTAAATACAAAATTTCACTGTAAATTAAAGTTGTTTAACATTTTTTTACTTAATTTTTCTGTCTGTGCAGCAGTCAAGCTAATATTCTGAGCACAGTTTGTTAGTGATGATTTGTGTAATTAAGAAGAAATATAAAACTAATATTTGTTCTTCCACCAATAATGAATTTTGTCTTCTCATTTAAAATCAGTTTGTTTTCTCCCACTAGTCCCACAATGTATTTTGCCTTCTGATGCCCACACACTTAAATTGTTTGCCTCATTGATCATTAAAAAGACAGTAAAGCTTGGGTTAAAAAGATGAAATACAAACCTCAAAGTCCAGTATCACACAGTTGAACACTTAAGATCAAATGATTTTAGGTAATGTACATCCAGTCTGGTGCCAATATACAGGAAAGTGTAACAAAAAGCAGAATAAACCCTGCATATTTATAGATTTGTGAATGAACATTCTCATAATGTTATTGATACTAGTAGTATTTTCGCATTAGAGGAATTGTTCTCCACTATTTTTTCAGAGAATATTTGCACTCAGCCACACACATACACACAGTTTTGCAGAACCATTTAGGACAGCCATCCTGCTGAGCATCCTCAGTTATCAGAAGGGCAAAATGGTCTGGTTTCAAGATAAGGCACTGTGATAATATTCTTTCACCTGTTTAGTAACAAAGCGTGAAGAATCATCTTAAATATTTTCTGAAGTCTAATTCATTAAATGTCACTGAAGTTCATGCTGAGAAAATATTTTAAAATGGATGTATTGGAAGCACGGAGCAAAAGGTGACAAAATGCCATCCTAATGACCTCCCACATGAGGTAACTGGCAGGTTAATCTCCGACAGTTACTGTATGACATCTATCGCTGGAATTAAAGACCTATAGACAGTAGCTGGTAGAATGCATTGGATACAAGCAGAGGACACACAGCTGATGTTAACAAGGAAAGATGAAGTATACATCCATTCCAAAATATCTTTGGAATTACAGGAAAGAACCTTTAAATTTACCTTACTCTACACACTTTTTAAAAATAAAGAATGCTAGTCAGTTATAGGTGTCTGGGAACTATTAGGTTTTTCTTGATATGTGATATATCAGCATCAGCTTAATTCGGAAGAAACTCCATCATCATATGCAAATAAATATGATTAGCTTTTTTCCCAGTTGTGTTTGCCATTGCTCCTTTTTAACTCTGTTCCTTCTAATTTAGTGTTGCCTTGAGTGTATGCTATTTCCTTGTCGGGAAAAAAAAGTAAAAATCACAATTAGTGTATCTAAATGGCAATATGTCATTTCCTTGCTTGAGAATGATGAATACATTGTTGCTAGGAAACAGTTTGCAAAGACAAAACTTTCGAAGGACAAAATTTATATAGATAAAAAATATCCCAAGCGTGATCACAAAGCAACATGGAAACCTAAACAAAAGTACCCTTATGGGGCTTGAAGGGGAAGTAAGGAGAGAGTCTGTAGGCAGAGACAGCTAGTTAGTAGCCTGCTTTATGAGATAAACGTTTTATGGCATATCCTTATTTTAATCTATTCCTATGTAGTGCATAACATTTCTTTCCCAAACTATGATTCAAAAGCAGCATTTAAGCATAATTGTAGCCCCCACTTTTCAGACATGCAATCTGACCTTCAAAAACTTTGTCCACATGAAAAAAAACATGTCAGCCCAGAACAGAGCATAGTATGACCCTGGCTGGAAAGTAACATTTTGCATCTTAGCTATATTTGAATTGATGTATCGAAACCAAAAAAAAAGACATTAATTTAGATACCAGATAAGTGTTTTGTGGAAGTCTCAGTAACGTGCCACCATGGCAGCCTCCGTAAAGCTGAGTGAGGTGAAAACTGTACTGAAATTGTTCAGACACCACAGATGTTTCTGCATGGCCCAGATGTTCAACGTGTAAGATTCTTCTCTCCTAATGTGACTTTTGGATGATGCTGACTTGAGAAGACCAAAGGCTACCATGCAGGAACTTGCAACTCTGCAGAATATTTTATGTAATCTCACTTTTTGGTGATAAATTTCTTCAACACTAGAGAAGTCAGTGTTATGGCCCTGATCCCAGAGGTGCTCTTGTCCAGTCTGGGATCTCATCAGACCATGGCCTCTTTAATTCTTTTATTCCCAAGGGAAACACTTGGTCCCCCGCTCACCTGACTTGCAGCTCACAGCCTCTGTGTTGAGCAGTGCCGAACGGCTCCATTTTTTCCTTCTGTGTTCTTTTGCAGCAATCCCTTGTAAATTCCCTGCTAGGCAGTCCCGTGCTCTGAGACACTTTCTGTAATAACACCTAGGTGGCATTTCAGAAACATCATTAGGAAAAACTCAAGCCCGCTCCATCTGCTGCCTCTGTTCTGCTTCAGGGACAGTATTTTTCAGCAGCTGTTTTCTCATTAGTGGCTCAAGCACAGCCATGGGAGGCAAGAAGGCTCTTTAACACCTCCAATGGCCCTGGTCTGTGAAGGATATATCCTTCATTAAATCAATGGAAACTTTAATGACTAAAGACAATTTTGTTGCTGAATAAGAGGCTGCCTGCGAGCTCAGAAGCTAAAAATATATATGTGTATTGATACTGGCAGTAACACCCTAATTATTGATTGAGTTGCTCAAGTAACCTAAATAAATACTTACTACCAGCCTGGCCAGTGTTCTGGTTCCTCCGATTGCTTCATTCGCTGACATCCAGATGAGATATTCTGGTCTGTAAAATTCCCCTTCTGTTTCATAAGAGGCAGTTGTTTCCATAAGATAACTAATTCACAAAGGTAGTGAAAGTCTATTGGGAAGCAAATGGAATGAGATAAGGGCTCTGAAGTCAGAGCTCAAAGGATGCTTGGTGGAACAAGAAAAAGACAGCTGGGAGATTCCAGCTGTGCAGGTGCATGAGGCAAGGTATCTATGTAATGATCATTGCTTTTCCACAGAAGACTAACTCAAACATGCCTTTGGGCCTTTCAGTAGAAATGAGTTTGATTTTTTCAAAATGTGAAGCTTAGATTATTTCCTTGATGTACACTAACAAAATTTCCGTTATTATTAGAAGAATGTAATATTTCCATTGAATACTATAAAATATAAAAAGCAAATTATATGTAGACAGAGAAAATATATATACTGTAACAACTAATAAATAAAATTTTGCAGACACGTAACTGAATTCTGGATTTCCTTTGCATGAACTGTTTCTCACTTCAGAGTTTTTGAACTAAGGAAAACATCTGTTTCTAAAGAAACAATAATAGCACAAGCCTGTCCTGACAGCAACTATGGAATTTTTCATTGTATAAAATAAAGCCCAACCTTTTTGCAACCTTTTTGTTAGTCACTCATGTAAGACTAGTTTAAGTACTAAGCAAACTATGCTGGGTACAGAGAAGTAAGAGTTCTCTAATACACAAACTGAGCAGCTTATTTTATTGATTTTAAAATCTTGTATTCTTGCAATGTAGACTACGAAATGTTCACCCATACTGGAGCTGCATTTATGTCTGCAATATGCACCGCCGTTAAAGTAAGGTGGGCAGGGCAACCAAAATACAATGTGTTTAAATATCTTAGAATGTAATAACAATTTCCATGTTATACCTCTGAGCCTGTAAACTAATGGCTAAATAGAAAAAGATAGTAGGTATCCAAGTTTGAAGGTCCATTCCCAAAATGCTGCCCATTACTAGCTGTTTAGCTAGGGTTTTATCTTTAGATCCCTGCAGTTTTGCAGCCCCAGAAATGGCTGACCCTGAGCTGTCAGGTATCTCATAAGCCTCACTGGGTCTCTGAGTCTTCTGGGGTTTCCAGTCTGGTGGGCATAGTACGTTGATGTTCACATGCCCTTTGCAGGCAAATCCAAATGCACGTCACCAACACTGCACCAACCAAAAGCCATATGACAGTGTTACTGTTGCATGTGCAAAACCAAAAATATCCTGGCAGCCCTAACTGATATTCTGGATCAACGCTGACCCTTTAAAATACATCTTCAAAAATGTTCAGCAAGACTTAGAACTTTCCTACAGTTTTCATGGCCAGTCAAAATTTGTGGGTGCTTAGAACCACAACGCAGTTCATTTGGAAGGGAACTCTGGAGATGATCAAACCCGTACTGCTGGTAAAGGGATTGATATGTTTTTTCCCTTACACATAAATTCTGAATATGTAAAAGAGAAAACTTACAGTAAATCTGATGATTAGAATTTTTCTCTGAGGTTATCTTGTTTAAATAATCTTTCTTTAATAGACTTCCACTGATTTAAGTAGCTTCACTGGAAAAGAAACATTATCTAGCTGGTGTCAATAGAAATATAAGCTATGCAACAGTTGAAGTCAAAATTAAAGTTATTGGAGAAATCATTCCTTAACAAGATTTCTGAAACAGGGCTATAGAATTTAAATAAAAGTCAATCCCAAGATGGAAGTACTTGGAAATAGCCACTGGATGGTAAACAACATCTTTCAATACAAAAACAGTTTCTGTATGATACTAACTGACTGTTGGAATCATGGTTTGCAAGAGAAAAATGATGATATTTGTAGAAATCTAAGAACCACATGCAAAATTATATGTATAATTCCTAGACTAGCCCTTCCTAATTGAAGAGGAATGGTTTTAACAGTGTGAATCATTTACAGAAGCAAACAAACTAAACTGAATTTGTAAACATTAGTTACTGATAATGGATTTCAGTCTCCTTGCAAACTTTAAACACTCCTGTGGGTATTCTGGCTGAAATAGATTCCTATAACTTAGCAAATCAAGTTGCCAATATTCAGTAGTAGTTTCTGAACATGCCGTGAATTTCTCCGAAATATTTCTGGTAAAAGTTACAGCAATTAGAACATTTGCCCGTAAATTCTTTCTCTACAATCTGTGTCTGAGGAGAGACTTCTCAAACTAACCTTGAATTTAAAGGCAGAACCTGTCAATAAATTTGCCATGAGGTTGTGCACCTAAGGTTTTATGGGAGAATACAGGCTCAAATGTAATGTCAGGTCTATCCTTAAAATGCACTGTAGAAATACTGATTTTCTTCCATGGCAAGTCACAGAAAATGTATATCATATAATATGAAGACAAACTGTTATTTATTGCTGAAATTCATAACCCTATCTAAATATTTTTATTGAAAATTTGCGCTTTTTTGACAAGTTTGGAGGTATCTGATGTATTCAAAACCTTTTCTGTTCTTTGTCAAGATGCAAAAAGGTAATTTTTTGACACCTGCTGTGGGATTGCCTTCTGACATTTCTCAAGGTAAATTAATTAATTAACTTTCTTTCCCCCTCTCTCCTGTGTGTGTGTGTGTAAATGTATATATATTAATAATGGTTTTTATACATGAAGACTGTTCTCAGTTTTGGTGAGATCACACCAGTTGTCACTGGAGGAACCAGGAGGAAAGTTTCAGAAACTTCCACCATCACATCTTGCAATGAAGATGTATAACATTGGACATGTTCTTCTAGAATAGGAGAGGTAGTAAGAGAAAATCCATTTCTTTTACAGTGAGCTTGTATTATTTCTCAGTTGCCTTCACATTCTGCTTTCTCAGTAATATAATACACAGAAATGACTATCCTCTGATTATTTTCTACTCTGTAATCAATGACATGGTTTTCCTTTTAATTCTCTAATGTTCCTCATTGATTCAGTCAAACACAAACAAGCCTGTCATGAGGCTTTATAAGGATGAAATTATTTAGGTTTGACAAGATTTGGGCAGAAAGAGGAAAGACTCTCTGAAGCTGTTGTGCAATTAGGCTACATAATGGCAGCTGAAATTCAACATGGAGAAGTGCAAAGCACTGTATATCAGAGGGACCGATTTAAAACTTCTCACATATAGAAAAAGTCTGAAGAAGGGCAATGAAAATTATTAAAGTCAAGAAGATTAAGAACTTCCCTACGAGGAAAGATTAAAAGCAGCAGGACTAATTAGTTTGAGGGGGTGGGGAGGATACATTTTTGTAAGACAATGAAAGCTCCTATGGTAAAGATATATATTAAATTAGAAATTCTAAAAAGAAGAATAGTCCGGTCCCCTTCCCATAATATAAATAGGGGAAAACATTCACAGACAGTAAGAGTAATATATTTGAAATTGTTCATGGGAATACATTTTTGAGCAAAGTGCAACTAACCTGCAAAACTCCCTGTGGAAGATATCTTTCTTCCTTGTTGTTCAGCATATTAACTCCTCATTTCCCCTGACAGGTAAAAGTAATTGTTCCCAAGATATCTGATATTATGGATTATACTTTCCTCTGACGCATTAGTTATAGTGTATTCTCAGAGACACAATGCTGAAGAGCTATGTGGTGTTCAGCTGTTCCAGCAAGGCAAACCCGCTGTTTCTGCAGCTTGCTGAGGACCCCAAAATGAGAGCAGAGTAAATTCATAGAATCATAGAATGGTTTAGATTGGAAGGGACCTTAAAGATCATCTAGTTCCAAACCCCCGATGTGGGCAGGGACATCTCCCACCAGACCAGGTTGCTCAAAACCCCATCCAACCTGGCCTTGAATGCGTCAAGGGATGGGGCATCCACAGCTTCTCTGGGCAACTTGTTCTAGTGTCTCACCACCCTTAGAGTGAAAAATTTCTTCCTAATATCTATTCTAAATCTACCCTCTAATTTCTAGTGTCTATTCTAAATCTACCCTCTAAATTCCTCTAAATTCCCAGTTCTTATGCTGGTGCAGTGAGAAATGAGGCTCAGATGGCCACGTATTTCCCTGCAGTGGTGCTTCTCCTCCAAAACCAGTCTTTTTAAAATCCCATTCTGCAAAGTGTAACATATGCTTATTCATATCCGGGAGGGTACTTTAACATATGCTTGACTTCAGCGTTCACACTGTTTTGATTTCTGCACAAATTTTATCTCCTGCATGTGAACGTAAGTCCAGAGAAAGAGGAGAAAGAAAATGGAGGGCAGAATGTATCTGTTCACTTGAGAGAGGGCAGACCTCAGCACACGCCATTTCCTTAGTGACATCTCACAGAAGAAAACCTTTTTTAACTTGCCCCACAAAGTGTATAGGAAAGGTAAACGTGGCGAGCAAGCCATAACCTATAACATAGCAGGATGATTTTTCTCCCAATGCTTCTCACTTCCTGACAGAGCTTGGGAAAAATGATCAGTCTCTGCTCTCAGGGCCTCTCTGGATTTTCGTCCATCCATCTTTTCCACCTCCTTGTTCTAATAAAAATGCTAAATTAGCATCTTCTCTCCTTGATGTAGAATGGGATTTATATAAACTTACTTGACTGTTATATAGCTATATTCAGCTTTGTATCTCGAAACGCTTTTACAAAAATCATGCAATTGGTTTTATAGATTTTTAAAATCTCTTGTGTCACATCCCACAAATAAAGTAGTAAAAAGTACTTCTTATCACAGCAGAGTCCCGTACAAGCCCAGACATTTTGAATATATGATGAGTTTCATGCACATAAAATAATTTAGTAAATTAATCAGGAAGTTAATGATAAAAGGGTTTTAAAATAATACCTGATAAGCTTATTTTTCTTAGTTTTCAAAATATTTGAAAGTCTCAGAAGTATCCTTTTCTGAAAGGAAAAGCATAAACTTTTAAGTGTTTTTTTTTTCTTTTAGGGATAAAGATTGAAAATTTGACATATAAGAGAAGGTTAACTTCAATCTTAATTCTGGTGTAAGAAATTACTTTCATGAGTATTCAAATCACTAACAAAGAGAGAAGAGACAAAGATTATGTAAATAAAAGCAGCAGGAATTTTGGATAAGCGGTAATTTTACAAGCCTAGTTAAGCATGGTAGGACAGTTATACAGCCCAGTCAAGTACGGCTGATTGATTTTTATCTGCAAATTGTTATCGACTGTGAATGTTGGCTGCAGGTTGCTGTTAAAATGAAGAGCACTGTGCATTCTATTTAGAGAACAGTGGTTGCATAATAAATCTGTTTTCCCATGAAAAGCATGCAATTAGTATTAATGACTTCATCACAAAGAGCAAGAGCATACTAAAAAGTTGCCAGAGATGCTGCGTTGAAAAACGTCGTTAAAACAAAGATTGTGATATTACACAGGAAGAGCTGGATGCCCTCAAAGCCTGGAGAGAAAGAGTGAGAACTCAAGAGAAATGGTACAGACAGCAGCACATTACTCAAAGTACACGTAGGACTTTTTGATGAAGTGGGAACTCTCGAGAAGCAAAAATTCAAATATGCAAAGAGAAGGACCTGGTTACACTGGTCATACAGAATGAATACAGCCCACTAATACAAAGTGGCCATGTGTTGCACAGATTAAGTCTTAAGAAGAGTTATTCCCAATATAAAATGGTAATTACAGTAAAGTGCTCATGTTAAGGTATAACAGGCTGGGCATACCATGTGTTACAATTTTACCCTCATATGTTGAGGAAATACAGAACCAAGCAGGTGAAGCGGAAGACTGCTAGGGTGGTAAAAGATGGAGAGCTTGCTGTGTGACAGGAGGCTAAAAAAGTTTGATTTTTTTAGCCTAACAAAACAAAAACTTATAGGGATTGTAATTCCTGTCTATAAATACAGCAGAGGAGTATACAGATGGAAAGGAAAGAGCAAATATGAGACAACATATCCAAAACAATTTTTCTGAATTATTAAAGGTATACACTTTGAATGTGTTTACATTTTATTTGATAGGTTTGTCATGAGGCTTCAGCTTTGCAGAAAGCAAAGATAAGGAAGTTGAGTACACGTTGATAATGAAAGGTGAGTGATTGATAGTTTGTCTGGTTTGAGGAACTTTGCATGGCAGGAAGGAGTTTTGCAGAGAATAGGGAAAAACAGGGTTAGATGAACGACGCAAAGTTTACATGAAATGCATAATTTCTGTAGCAGAGCCATACACATAAGAGGGGTATTTAAGCCTGAGTTACAAATTAACAAGTAGGACGTCTGGCGGTTAATTAGAAGACATGAGGATCTACAGAAAATTCTTTGATATGGCATTACATGAAATAGGATCTAGAGATCTCCCAATAATGCTCATGTAAATACTTGCCATATGAATAATTAATTAGCTTTAAAAGTTCCTAATAGACATATACTAGAAAGTGACAACCAGTAGGAGAATGACGCAATGTATGAGGAGGTAATTAAAAGTGTAAAGGGGACACTGTAGTTCAGATTTTCTGCATTTCAGCCTTTGGGCAGATGGGCCCTTGTGTTGGTTGGTCACCAGTGTGGCGTGGCAATGTGTGCTGAATGGTTACCACACTGCTCTGAATAAATTCTAATGTGTAACTCAAAAAAATCTGATGAAAGCTCAAAAAGAAGATTGAACCTGATTTCTGGAAAATGTGGGAACAGGAAGAAATTCTGGGGAAGAAGTGTCCAGGCAGTAAGTGAGCAGCTCTGCTCCAGGGTACTGAGAGTACATTATGGGACAGACGCTAGGAAGAGCAGCTGGCTGCAGGGCTGCGGGCTTTGGGCTTCTGGAAGAGGGTCTTTTGTACAGTAGGAGTGAGTTCCTTAGGACAAAGGTGCAATTCTCTACTTTCTTCTGTAGCCAAGATCATCCACACAAGCAAGAAAATTTATTTTTGGCACCTTTTCCTGAAAAATTCTTGCTGACACTCTGCAAATAATTCCACCACTGATGGTGAGTGGAGACTTAGCCAAAGGTGGGAGAGAAATGAGGAGCCTGACCTACAAAAAAAACACTATGAAAGTCAGCACACAACTGGTCAGAGCTGTCTCACAGTCATAATATGGCTGTCATGGACTACACAGTTACGATCAACTTCCCTGACTGAAATTATCGCTTTCCCTGACAAATAACATGCAACGTTCTCACCACCAGTGGAAGAAGATGTGACTGCAAAAGTCCTTGGGTAAAATAAATGAAAATGGACCACAGTATTTACAATGTGAGCATTTAGAAAGCTTAATCCTAGTGTGAATTCTCTGAAATAATTGGACAATTTTTGTATTCTAGTGAGGCAATTTCTTACTTAAATACCAGGGGTGTAACTGAGATGCATTTTAAGCTAGGTCATGCCTTCTCTTTTCTGCCAAATATAATTTAAAATGTATTGAAATCATGCAAGCTGCACTATTCATTAAGCATTTGCAGATGTGATACCATGAGAAGCACTGCTGCTTTTGGCAGTTGGCATTACCATGGCAAAAAACATGCTGAGCAAATAGAGTGTCTGCACATCGGAAAGTAAAAACGTGACTAGGTTTCAGAAATACAATTCTCTAAACTAAACTGCACCTGTAATGCAATTACTTGAAATTCTCCTTTAATTAAACACTTTCTTGGTGAAAATCTAACAAATAAACACTAGGACTGGTTAAAAACATAAATAGAAAATGTTTTTTTTCCCCCCCTTCCCTACTAATCTTGCAAGTTTTGATTTCTGTTCTTATTTTGAACTAATCCATGGTTCTCAAGTTGGAAGTCTTTTACAAAACTTTCGTTTCCTTTATGAAATATGTTCAAGCATCATCTTAAATTATAAAATTTGGTTTTAAACCTATAGGATCATCAGAAGCAACAAAAATTCAAGACCAGGCAGAATTCTTCCTGAAAGTTGCAGGGTTTTGATAGGGTAAGAACAAGAAGGTACTTAAACCCATACTTTACACCAGCCAAAGATGAATCACACATATTGCTCACGCTCAGTGAAAATTTTTTTTATTGCTCTTCTGGCTCAACAAAATTTCCTATTTTGAAACTCGCCCTCTAGATTTGTGCTTTGTCTCTGGTCAGTGATACAGTTTTTTATTAAGCCAAACCTTAATCCAAACCATTCTTATTCGTAGGTGGTCATGTCTCAGTTCAAATATCCCTTTGAACCTCTCAGAAAGTCCATTTAACGGACTTGCCATTCATGGTAGTCTATCATCTGCTGTAATATGATTCTTGATTATCTTTTTTTCCTTCTTTTCCTTCAAGGACAAGAATCCCTGGTCATTAGTTTAATGACTAGAGAAGCACTTCCCATGTATTCTTTTTTTCAGTTCAAGTAATATAATACATATCAGACATTTCTCTTGGCAGACAGTGATTTCTGTTTACTCAAAACTCCCTTACTATGGGTGATTTTTACAAAGTCCATAATCATTTTTATGTGTCATAACCCACCGAAGTTGCTTGTGATTTTGAATAGTAGCTTATCACTATCCAATGTGAAACTTGGCTGGTGGCCTGGCAGAACTATCTAGACTTGGAAAGGTCAAAGACAAATTCAGTGCCAAAGCGATGATAAGCTGCAGGTGGGACTGCAAGCTTTCCAAATCACATCAAATGCCAGGAGAACTTTCCTAAAAGATTTTTTAAATTTATAAAATAATTGAAATTAAAAATACAAATGTCTGTGGCATGTAAGTAGCAGAAGAAAAACTATAATTTATGCCGTATCTGTAAATGATTATATTCATCAGAATTTTTAAAAATGTAATGCTGGAGTCAGTGAAATATTCCCAGACCACGTTCTGTATTGCAGGCGCTGTTCAGTGAATGTGGTGGCCCCTTATTTTGTGCTGTGTATGCATACGTCTTATGTGAACAATGGCAATGATGATCTGATGATATATATTAGATTAGAAATTTACACGTCAACTCATTGAACAACATTTGAAAATATTTTTGGAACATTTGGAAATATTTTTGTAATCAGAACAGTGAAAAATAAATGTTCCTGTGGTGTATGGACTGCTTTAAAGTCCACAGTTAATTCATCGCTTTGGAGTTACAGAGAAAGAAAAATACCTGGCAAAGGTGAAAAGAATCATAGACGTAGGAAAGGCAAAAGATCAAAGAACAGCCATACTGATGGAGACAGGAGGCAGACAGGCAGTGAACTTCACATGGCCAGTTTGCCTTGGAAAATGGCAGTGGAAAATAAAGAGGGCAGCCCAGCAAAGCATGTGTCTCTGCAGGCTGGCTGGGAGGAGTTGGGTACGGGAGCCCTGTTCCCAGCTGAGCACTGAGGGCCAGGTGAAGCTCTGCCCTCGTGTAGCAATTGCACTGTCAGTGCCCTAGACACTTTTTTCAGGGCCATCTTTTCCATCTGTGTGTCATGCAAGGCGCATAAAGAAATGTGTCCGTATCAGGCCATAGAAGAAACCCAAACAGAGGTATTGAAGGTCAGTTAAGTTGAATGGCCCAATATCATCATTTTTTTCCCAGGTCAAATGAACATTTTAGATTCTTTCAACATTAATCTTGCTCATTTCCTTTTCTCAAATGGGTAAAAATATTTAGTTTAATTCAGAGCCTACAACTCTGACATATCAGGTAATCAGGAGCTGCAACTGTCACCGCAAAGCCCATAGCTATGGCCAGAATTGTAACAGCTCGTTTATCCAGTTGCCTCTCACCCCTTCTCTTTCCAAATATTCTGACCATGTTATTGCCCTATCAAATGAAGTATTTTTCTTCCTCAGAGGTTTAATTACCAACTTGAAAGGTCTACAGTTCCATTCAAACTTGGGAAAGGTTCTGAAATGGTTCTTTTTATTGATGATGGTGAAGATAAGAACCCCAGCATGCTTCAAGGTGTTTCTCCAAAAGCTGATGAAAAAGATTTTGTGATATGGTTGTTCTTATATTCCTGGGCAAGCAGACGTCTCTTTTTTATATTTTTTTTAAATGGATTTTTTCATGACTGCAAGTATGACTAGACAGTCTTTAGAAAAAATATAGCAATACTCACTCTTATACATACAAGTTATATTTTTCATGTACCAATGGGTTAGATTTCTCCATCTTATTCCCTTCCTAGTATTAGAAGGAAGAGAAACAGCAAGGATTACAGTGACACTTTTTATTACTGTTTACAAGCTTTAAGTGATGAGAACTAAACAAATAATTGTTTTGGGGTTCTAGTATAAAGGGACAACAAGTCTCAGTGCCAACAGCTTGGAAATGTCATCTCTGAAGATGTGGTGAAAAATGGGGGATAGCATACGTACAGCAACACTGTTTGTTAATATCTTGAGACTGCTGTATCTATATGGATCATGAAACTGCTGTGTGGCTATTCAATACCTGCGTATCTCAGATAAATGTACCGTCATAGCTATTTCCCATGGCATTTAGAAGAAATTTATTTAAGAGTCAAACAGAGTACAGATTATCAACAGATGTGGGTTTTGTATGTGTATGTTTACTACCTGCAAATTTTTGCCATAGGTTAAATAGAGCATGCCAACCTCTTATCATGCATCTTTTATCTTTGTTCTGCAGGCTCAAAAAACTCTGTACTTTCTCTTTATTTTTCCTTTAGATTGGATCTGGAAACTAATGCAAACCTAGAAAAATACTAAATGGATCTCTAATTTGATACTCATTAAAATCCAATTTGGTAAAAATGATAAGTATATTCACATTAACCTCAAGGCTGTACTGAAAGCCCCATTTCAGCTGTCCAAGAGGTTAAATTCAGAGTAAGCACACATAATTAATGAGGTTCATATTAAAGCCTTCATTTTGAGAAGTCTGTTTTAAATATATATGCTTTCCTAGTGAACACATCTTACAAATAAAATAAATTTTCATGCAAATATTTATTAATGCATATTTTATGTTAATTGCTTCTGCCAGTGTTTGGACTTTAGGAGTCTATATTGAAAGCTGAACTCATTAATGCTATTAAAAAGCTTTTGTCTTCTCATAATCCTTGAAGTCTGTCAACAGCTTCAAAGTCATCTGATATCTTCTTTTTTTTTTGTAGTTTTTCTAGCCCTAACTTTCCCTTCCCTGACACACAGAAGGTTGGTTTCCCAAAAACAAAGTGGAAGACTAAAGATACTAAATGTCTTTCTCATTTGTACTGTCTCAAGAATTGTACTGTTGTGTCCATTTTTCATGGAAACTTCTAGCAAGATTAATTAAAACCCGAACAGAAAATGAGTAAGCTAGAGACTTAAAAAATGGTGGTATGAAAATGCTGTGACTGTTTTCAAAGCACACCTTTGTCTGTGAGCACTTCCTTTTCACCCAGCCCTTGGGGCACACATGATCCCTGACAGCTACTGAGGTGAAGACCTGCTTCAGGAAGTCCCCATCCTTTGCCAGACCCTCTCTGCTCATCCGCCTTTCCCCACGCCGCCTGGGTTATGAGTTGTTGTTCTGGACTACGCTGCGGGAAATGTTCAGTCCTTATGTTCACAAGTGATAAAGCTGCTGCTGAATTAGTTTGAGTGAAGCAGATTTGTTGTAGATGGTGTGATTGAGTCTCACCAGGCTTTGCCACACCTGTATACAGCGAGCATTTGCTCCTACGCTCTCCTTTGCCATGGTAAGGACTCATGTGAGGCTAGCATCCTCAGCAGGGCAATTTGCCCCCTCTGTCTGGCCTCCCCCTTACATACCAGCAGAAGAAAAGGCAGGATTTGGGGGCAAACAATCACCATACTCAAGAGCTTTCCATTTCCATGATTTATTTTTCTACATTCTTGTCCTAAGTACATAAACACTGCTAACAAGGTACAATTATTTCCTTTTATTTTTTTTTTTTAGCTGATATATGAAAGAATAAATAGGAAAGTTCCTATTCAAATGACAAAATATTGAGGTAAACAGATAGTAATAGACTTTCATTCAGACATTATGATTACTCAAACACATTGTCATGAAAAGACAAACAATCAGCAGAATTCTTTAAAAGGTTCGGTGCAAATTAGTTTCTGGCAAAGACTGTATGTTTTTCAAGGCTTCATTAAAGCTCTTCATTTACGAATTACCTCAGGAAGAAGAAAGGGCTGCTATTTATCCTACAAAAAGCCTCATTTTGTAGGATACAGAAGCCTCAGAAGCCCTCTCAGGGCGCTGAGCAGCTCAGTCTGGGTTGGTAGTTTGGGGCACCATCTACCACTGCCTCCGTCTCATGGGCAGCAGCAGCACTTAGGAAGTGAATACATTAATCAGAAACGAGCACTGATGTGTGTGCTTCTTAAGAGTTTAATTCTAATCTGGAAGAGTATTTTATGCAAACATTTATTTTCCCCACTTTTTAAAGGAAAAGTGTTATTTCAGGACCTGTAGCACTATGCTAATGCACGTTTGTCCTCTCTGCCAATAGGTGGCACTAGGAATTTTCACATACGAGTCTGTTGAACTTAACCTTCAGTTTTCAGCCATCTAAATAATCCTGTATAAACATTTCCCTGTATAAAATATTTTAGAGCTGTATCCTTCAGTTATTTGCAACAGTGCCATTCCACTGTTTTGAGAGAAGTTGCTAAAGAAACGTAATAATTATTTACGTTACTGTTCACATTATTGACACGGGGAGATGTTTCTGGGCTTTCTGTTTTCTAAATTGTTTGTTTTCCATCATTCTTGTATGATCTAATTTGTCAGAGTCGCTTTATGAGCTCTCTAGGATGTTTACCAGAACACAACAAATGCTACAATTTAGCTTTTTTATGCACACTTTCCACAATTTTTGCCAGTCGGAAAAGAAGGAAATGAGAGACATTTGCACCCTGTCAGATGAGGTTTCTCCTCAGGGCAGCACCGCAGCAGCAGGACGCTCTTGTTAGATTCCCTTCATGATGAATAGGGTCTGATGTTCTTCACAAGGAGGATATATCTGTGAACAAGCCCTTTGGCTCCTTTCCAAAGCAGCTGTGGTATGCTGACCTCCGGAGCATGATGCAGCCTAGCTTCTGCTGGTTCCAGTGGGAGGTGGGCATCACTGAAGAGCATCTGAGAGGTTTGCAGCTCTAGCAGGGAATGGAGCATGGGAGCTTTTTTTCTTTTTAATTGACTCTGCCATTAAAAGGTCAATAGCTTTATGCAACTGAAATGTGAATAAAATATAACTACCCTCCTAATGACTCCTCTTCTGACCTTGCTGATGGTCAACACATTTTTACTGGACTGAGGTTACCACCGTTCTTTTGGCACCCAAGCAGAATCTTGTTATAGGCGGTATTTGAAAAGGTGCACTTTAGTGAAATCTGACTGTGTGGGAGCCAAACTGAAAGTTGAAACTGGATATGAAAGAGACTGCAATGAAAAGAAAATTAAAAAAAAAAGCTTCATAAAGATGGAAAAGCAAAGGGGAAAAAAGAGTACAAGGAGAAGGGGAGTAAATGCAGGATGAAAAGGCAATACAAAGAAGTACTGGAGTGAAAATGGAAGAAAACAATGCAGTAACGTCAATTTTTCAAATAGCATATTCAGCAAATAAACATTATTGCTAGAAGGACACATTTTTCAGCATCCAAGTGGCATCTGCTGAACAGCATGTTAACAGATATTCCTATGTAGTAACAGTTCCCTCTGTACTTTGTAAACTGCATCCCTTCTGTGAGTAAAGACACAAAGGGTAATGTTGGCAAAGCACTTCCCAGGGTGAGCTCTGCCCATGCTGCCTGTCCCCAGCACGGACTGGCGTGGAGCTGGAGCCGTGCTCACCTCTGCTACCCAGCCCCATTGTTCAGAAGGTCAGCTTCAGTAGGCTTCACCTCCATATGGGCAAACAGCAGAGGGAAGGTGGAGGAGAAGCGACCATTGACTGTGGAGGCTTCACTGGTAACATTCCTGCTCACTACCCTTCCAACACTGGGAATTTTTTTGTTGAAACACCAAAATCAGACTTTAGGTGTAACACGAGAAAGCTCACACTATATATTTGCTGATGGAAAAAAGCCTTTTCTGGTCCTGCAACTGGCAATAAGTGCAGAAATGGGAATCACTGGAGACAGAGTAAAGAGACTGGGGCTGTGTGGAGGAGAAAGGGGAGATTGCTGGGCAGAGCAGAGCACGCAGCAGCCATCCACCGAGCATAGAGCAGCTGTACCAAATGCCATCATGCTTCTCTAGCAAAAAACGGGGACCCATCTTCCTTGAGACCCTTCCTTGAGACGGTAGCAGAGACAGGTAGTAAATCCTTCTGCAGTCATGCAGTTTGTAACCCAAGGCCAGTCTCACACCCTGGAGCATCTGACGTCTGAGGAACGGGAGTGGAGAAAGGGGAGAAAGGCAATGGGACCTGGGACCTTGTCTGAGGTCTCTTTCTCTGTGTCCAAGGTGTTTCCCAAGTCATCTGTGTTTCTGTTACTTAACAAAGAGAGTCTGGACAGCAGTGTTCTGGACAATTTACCCTTTCCTAAAGGAGCTCTGTCATTAGGCTCATGGCGAACAGAACAATTTCAGGAGGAGCCCATACTAGTGACCCTATTTAGGATCAAAGAAAAACCTTCTTTAGGAAGAGAGTGCCGTTATGAATCTCTGTCTTAGAAAAACTTTTGCTCAGCTTTACCTAGCTAATGGATTTAAAACCAATTGTATGTAAGTAAAATCACACACAACTACGGTGAAAAAACATAAGAAAGCAAATACCATGGGGCAAGCATCACACACATTTAACACACTAAGAAAATATGCTCGTATACCATAGTGTTAAGCACAATATAGGAAATGATATTAACAAAATCAGAACAGAGCTAAGCATATAGACCCAATATTTCTCAGTGGGGTTTGATGGCACAAGTTGTTTTCACACTTCCTTGTGGGATTTTAATGCAATTTACATTGACATCTGATGAATGATTGCTGAAAACGTTTATATGACATTCAATATATGTTGCAAAGTTTTATAACAGACTTTGCAATAGCTGTGATATTAAATTTGCATTGCCAGTCTTTTTTCAAATCAAATAACAACATTTTGAAAGCACTAAAATGATTACCAGGAAGAAGCATTAAAAAAATTCCAATTCATTTTGTATTTTCAAAGACCTCTGCTATTTTTCGAAGTCCCCATTTATCTCAGAATTTTGAGCTTGTTATGTTGTCAAAGCTTTCGCTTTTGATTAACATATGTCTTCCTGAATATTAATTTGTGGTTTGGAAAGCACATTTTCTTAAAAATGCTTGCAAAGTTGTATGAAATGTCCTTTTAAGATGCTTTGATACTGAAAACTTTTTATATTATTGACGTTGCTGTTCACGTTTGTACTTAATGTTTTCGGTCCCTACTTTTCAGGTAAAACAGAAAAGCTCTGACTGTTGTTAGAGGCTAGTATTGATAATATACGTTGACTTAATTCTTGTTATTGCTGCTCCTTACTTGTTACTCAAACGGGTCCATTAGTAAAACCCTTTTCTGTCATTACGGGCACTACAAGGGACTTTGGGATTTCTTATCATGCCTTTCAGTATTGTCTTTCAGCAGCCTGATTATATATAACAGGACCCGGGTCCCTGCTGCCTCTGTGCATTTTCTAAGCAAGATTTTCCATGCCAACAAGGTACAATGTACTTCTGTGAACAGAAGTTGTGGAGCAGGCAGCTTTCGCTGACCCAGTCCATCTGTTCTCTTCTGTTCTGCGTGGCTGGAACTCTGTTTCTTTTTCATCCTGGACTTTGACCAGGATTTTACCTTCAAACCGTGCTTTAAAACTGTGCTTACTGTGACTATTTGCTTAATTGATTCAGATTTTTATTTATCTTAATGGATTGATTAAGAAGTGTGGCTTACTGCATCATATCAGTGAGTGGAACTATTAGTTTTTAGTTTAAAACTTATAAACTCCACGATGGAGGATTATTCACTGCCATGATGATTTTGACCTTGGATTTTATGACATAAAATGCTGAAATTACTGCTTTTGCATGAAAAGACATCCTGCTTTACTTCTAAGCCCTGAAGTTCCTGACAGAAAACGTATTCAGAGGCTTTTTTTCAGTAGCTTTGAATGTGTAGCACCTGTCTGCTGGCTAAGTTAGCAATCATTAGGAGTTGCAGGCTAAGCCTGGGGAATCACGTACCATGTACATTTTGTCAGAACAGTGTCTTTTCCTTAACCTACAGAATATGAGGTTAGCAAAAATAAAATCTTCCTAAAGCAGATTTGGAAAAATGGAAATGATTGATCATTGAACATAGTTTTCTTCTCATGTTTCTCTCTTTTTCTCATCTATGCAGTGACAGCAGTGTTGAATACTAATTTTACAGACAGACAGGTTTTTACGGAGAAAAATTGAGCAACTTATTTAAGGTCACCAGGTCCAGATTTTATGAATTACTGAAAGCCTCACGAGGATGTTGAAGCCTGTTCCTACTGGACTGAAGAAAAAAAAAAAAAGCCTTAGATCTCCTCAGAAGCGTATGCATTATGGATTTGTGATTCACCTGTAATAAAGTCGATATTCAAAGCATACTGCTAATGTACCAAAATTACACAGGGAGAGGATAGTTTTGTGGCTATGAAGAGAATTGCTCTCAGAAGCAGCCAATTTTTTTTCTGAACCTTCTTAATCTTCCTGTATGCTCATGGATAAAACTTCTAGGAGTCAAAGTTACTCTGTCTGAGAATTTTTACCAGATTTTTTTTTAGATTTAGGGCATAATTATTTATGCTTAATTCTTTATTATTGCACAAAGCAAGATACACAGAACAGCAAGACTTTTTGAAAGAAAATGGAAATATAAAGAACTCCCCTGATGATCAAAAGACCTGTCCTAACTTATTTTTGCCATTGCTGTGAAGTCTGCCATAGCTGTAGGGATGTGTCCTGAGGCCCATCACACAGGTTCCACCAAGGCAAGGAGACAATGACCCGCTTTGGGAATCCTGCCTGGTGTTTCCTCACATTCAAACCCAGCAATTGCTATTGAAAAATCTGAGCTGACATCATCTTTACCGTTAAAATACAAACTGAGGAGATGTTTCTAAGATAATGTCCTTACACCCCAAACTTCCTTGAACTTTGAATTGCACAGCTAATTGTTCTTTGTGTGAAAAGCCACTAAACAGGGAAACAGATTTCATTTTGCTCCAGTGGAATTGACAAGTAATTTTCCCATGGTCTTTTATGCTATTTAGATTGAGCTTCTTGTTACAACACTTTATTATATGTCATTAAATTCATGAAACATTGATTCATCTCATGATGCTGAGTGACTAGGTGATAAAGTAGCAGATGAAATTCAACATTGGTAAGTACAAAGTAATTCTCTCACAGAAAAACAAACCAAACTATACATACCTAATGAAGGGCTCTAAGTTAACCATTACAACTCAGAAAGAAGATCTTCAAGACATCTTGGATAGGATTCCAAAAACATTATCTCCATCCTTAGAAGCTGTAGAAAGAGAGTAGTAGAATGTTTTAAGAAAATGCTTGAGAGAAAACCAGAAGTGGTCATATCACTGAATAGCTCTTTGGTATGCCCACATCTTTATACCACACGTCTCTCTGAACTTGGGTAAAAAGGATACAGCAGAACTGTAAAAGGTACAGAGACAGGCAGATGGTCAGAGTTATAGAACAGCCTCCTCTCAAGAAGACTGAAGTGGATCAAGCTCCTCAGTCTCGAAAAAGGAATGATTCAGATATGACAGAAATTTCTCAAATCATGAGTGGAATAGAGGGAAATACTTAATCAGGATTTCGAGCAATATAACTTGAGACATCAATGTCAATATTCATATAGAAAGTTTAAAAACAAACTATATACTTTTCCATAGAGTATCTAACTACTGAACCACTGTCAGAAGATGTGGATGCTAAAAGTTTACATGGTTTCGAAAGGTAAGGAGGCATAATCTTAGAATAAAAAAACCCTATCTGTCAAGGGCAATATAGATCCAAAGATGCAATCTTTCGCTTAGGAAGTCCTTAACTTCTGAGCTGCTAAATACTAGAGGTTGTAGAAGTGTGCCTGTATACTTGCTCTGTTCCTATACCCTTGCCTATGTATTTCACCGCTGTCAGAGGTGATATAGATCCACATTGCAAAGTTCAGCGCAATGAGAGGATTTCTCACTTTAGTTCTCCTGCAATATTAATAGGATAGCAAAAAAAAAGCATCAACAGAGAAACAGTGATCTTTGAAGAGGTTTATTATACTGTGTTCCTGGACTGCAGTGCATTGTAAAGATGAGTCATAAGTGGAGAAACTGATTGGAGATTTCTTGGTTCAGTTCCTTCACTTGGACAGGTAAGTCTGCTAAGAGCAGAGGATCAATGGCAATTTGTTCTGTGTGAGAAGTTGCCCCATGTGGCATCTCAGCCACTACTTACACCATCACGGTGCTGTATCTCAACGACTAGCACAGCAGCTGGTGTTTTATGTACGACTAGTAGCTTGGTCTGAGAAGTAGAATGGAAAGCATTTTACCTTCAACCTTGGGGCACAACTTTTGCCATTAGGCTGCCTGCTTTGTGCAAAGTGGAGCTAGCTGGGTTTAATTATTTCATATGAACAAAACATCTGAATGCTTCCAGATATTTCTGAGAACTGTGCAGATTTCATATTGATTAAAAAGACAGTGTCTCAGGACTGTTTTTCCAAATTAACAGAGTGTCTGATTTAAGCACAGAGACATCAAATACTGCCCAGGGATAATGTCAAATACATATTAAACCTAGGCTGATATATATACTGAGGGCCCAGGACTGCTTGATAGCTCCAACGTCTGTTGGTACTTGCCAGCTGTAGACTTATTCCATGCCATGCATGAAAGGACATTGCATGTATGGAAGACATTCAGCTCCTTCACCCATGTTTTCACAGGAGGGAGGCCATTGTGTCAGAACTGAATGACATTTATTCTAACAGGTCCGTGAATCACCCTGAAATGTGGGATGTGCTGCGAATGTACCTGCTTTCCCATTAAGGTGTAGATGAGATGGGATAAATGTTTCCAGACATGTAGTAGGAACAAAACAAAAAAGGGTAAATTTAATCTTCCTAGTCCTTCCATCAAAAATTTTGATCACAGTTCAGACATTTGTATTCAGCACATATATAAGTAGATCATACTCCTTTGCTGTATGCATTTCATATTATTAATCTGTGAAATAAAATCCACTATTTTCTTCACAAGATTCGACTTGGGGCATAGCTCTGCATTTTCTCTCTTTTTGTAGTCTATAGGGTTTGTGTGTAAACATAACGATGAAAAAAAAGGTCATCTTGTTTAATTAATAATGTATTGTTTTTTCTTCTGTTTCAAAGCAAACTGTTTCCAATTTTCTACTTCCTGCAGGGTGTCCTGACCCATAACCAGTCTGGTAAAGGGACTTGTTGATGTCAGGTCTATTTTCAGGCAGGTCAAATAGATGTTATATCAACCAGCTTACGCATTATAAAAACAGGTTTTAATATATGTTTTTTTTATATTGCAGAATTTCCAGAATCCCGTCAAAGGCCAACTATGACAAAAATTGTTTTTTCGCTTGATTTTGTGAAATACTTTTAATTGATAATCAATTGCTATTAAAAAAAAAGGTGCTGTTGTGTACATATCCCATCAACCAATCATTTACACTTCTGGGTTCAGGACTCATTAGCTGAGATACACAACACATTCCATAGGAAGTGAAGCGCCTGTCAATTAGGATACCCCTGGCAGGTGTAATTATACACATTTCTTGAGCTTCTCAGGGGGGTTTTAATAATTCTTTAAACAACTTTCAGGTAATTAGCACTGTTGAATGTCATTTCCTTGTATCTATACAACATCCTTAATTAACAGAGAGATCCAGAGAAATTTCTTGAAAAAACAGTACATTAGAAATTTTGAAAATATTAGATAAAGCTAACTTTGTAGTTACATTGGAGTCTTACATTTGTCTCTTTAAACTGATCTCATTATTACAAAAGAGTTAAAACTTTTAATAGAATGTGACAAAAAAGGTGAGATTTTCCCTGTCTGAATAATGTGATGATGTGTGCTTTTTGAAAACAGAAGATGGTCCTCCTCTGTCTTCATTTGAAAGGTTCTAAAACAATATTCCGATTGGTATTGAGAGGTGGTAGTGCTTTGGTCTATGAGGACATTGTAAGAGAACGGACCTGAGGCAAGCCGTTAAATTTTGGCTGCTTAGCATAATATGATCAAGTGAAGAAATTAAAGTTATTTAATATGCATTTACTACTACACATCAATCTGACTTTATAGTCCTAAAGTGAATCTTACAATAATGAGTTGGGAAATTCACTTTTCCAATGTTAATGAAAATAGTTTTACATTTTGCAAATGTTAATGTTGACAAAGCTGCACATTATGGATGGAATGTAATATGGGTATGTGGAAAAATGTAATGTCATGATTTGTTGCAACTTGGTGAACACAGAAAGGCACGGGAGTTTTTGATGCTGTAAACAAAAGAGATAAACAGTAAAGAAAGATCAATATTTTGCTTTTGTAATAATTAAAATGAAAACTGAATTTTAGGTTTTCATTTTTCAGATATAAGGTAAAACAGTCTGGGAGACGTTAAGCCATAGAAATGCAGTCTTCGGTAGTAAGCTCATAGGTGAAAAGGTGTAAAAGAGTAAAGTATCCTCAGGAATAAGAACAGGTGCTCCTGCATACTATCTGCGAGCATGTTAAGGATGTTATGGAAAGGGATACTTCAGAACCTTAGCCCTCCTGTATCCCTCCTATTCATGTGGCCTCCATTTCCCTCCAGTGCATCATCTTCTATGCTGACATTCAAACTTTTTGCAAATTAAAAAAATGCAATGTTCTTAATTAAAAAGCAGCTGAAGAGGAAATAATTCATTTTATCTCATACTAATGCTCGATGAATGGCATTTATGGTTTTGTGTCTAAATTGGCACTGCATAATGATTTAACCCATTCATTGATTCTTGAATTCCTCAGTAGTACTCAGACCTTCTACATAATTTACTCTGAAATGGATAGCAAGGTTAAGAGCTGGTGGAAGTAGGCTATGGAAAATGGTGTAATGGCTCTTATTTTATAACAACAAGGAGTGGAAATACCTGTCCTTGTTTTGAAACTTTCCTTCCTTTTTAGCCTTTTATTAAGAGAGACAAAGCCAGTAAGAACTGGAAGTTGCAATCTTGCCAAGGAATTGAATAATCTTGCCAAGAAATTGAATAATCTCGCCAAAAACAGTACATAGCAGACACTATTTACTATTTGCAACAGCCTAAATTTACTCTGTTTTCCTGTTCAATTACAGCATGTTTTTCTCTTGTCATCTGTAAGTGGGAGGTTGTGTTGTTAAAATAAGAGGAAGGGGTAAAAAAGAGCAAAATCTTCCAGAAGGAGAAGAACAATGAACAAATACAAAAAAAATTAAACCACGTAAAAACAACCTGAGTGATTTTTTTATGTAGGTTTCAGGAAGGTGCCCAGCTGCCACTGTGAAAATCATTCATCTGCTATGTTTAAAGTGCACTTAGCCATCAAAAAAATCTTTTTCTTGCACATTGTAGCAGGCAGACACATCAGCAAGGTAGGCTGGGGATGGGTCTATCTGGCCACTTCTCAGGTCTGCAGCTGGGAACCATCACATCTTCCTTTTGGTGTGAGATGAAAAAGAAAACCTACTCAAAATTACCACAGTGGTGCAGTCAGGATAGCCAGCAAGACATAAATGGACAGTTATTTACACCTTGTTGGACAGCCCAGAAGGACACTGCAAAATCTGTTTATTAATATTAAATTCAATAGTGGACTACTTTAGATGCATAATCCTAAATGTTTATTTAGTGGCTTGCTAACAATGGTCATTTAGTGATGTCAAAAAACATGCATAAAAAATAGCAAATCTTTAAACATGGTACTCTCAGAAAAGAATACCTGCCTCGTAGGTATGGTAAAAGAAGCATTAGCAAAGCAGAAGCAGGCAAATCCTTTCTTTTCTTGTCAGAAAATAGTCTTGGAAGAAAGTAGGATGAGGACATGAATGTTATTTACTTTGGAATGAGCTTTCCTTATATATCTTGGAATAATACACTTGGTCTGTGAATAGTCATTCTGCAGAAGTCTGCATTGTTTAAATTGCTGTATCTCAAAATTTTGTCAGATAATAATCCATATTAGTATACTGAAAGTTCTAGATAAAAATAATGTAAGAATCAAAGCAAGAGCAACAAAACAGGCACAACATCCATTACTAATATATTTCTTCAGCTATTCACCAGGCTATGGATTTTGTTTCTGTCATTTCAATTATACTATCTCCATTTCATTTTCCTTCCCACTAAGAGGATTATAGTTCCTTTCTAAAATTAATTTAGTGTCTGTGGATAGTTGCATTTTGCTAGGTCCAGTCAGTGAGGTTAATTTTACATATTGATTCATGTAATTTAAGTCAAGAAGGAACCCTTAGATTATTTAGTCTGATCTGCTCTGTCACTCAGGCCATATATTTTTCCACAGGTGTTAAACTTATTGGTTGTGTATGAAATAAGTGTTTCATTGAATAAGACATAAAATAGGGAATCCATTTTCTTCAGTATATTGTTCACTACTTAGTCATGTTTCCAGTCACAAAATAAAGAAATAACTTTCAATTTGTAACCATTGATTATTGCTTAAGGAGACCCTTAGGATCTTGTATTCCTTGCATTGTGTTTTTTAACTTTAAATTTCTCAGGAACAGGGGGTGTGTGGTGTGGTGTAATTATCTTCCATCTGTTAGCAAGTTTTTAAAATATAACATTAAAACTGTTGCATCTTTTCCATACCATGCTTACAAATTGCCTCACTCATCCTATTCACGGCTGCCTATTTGTACAGTGAAAGATTTCATATGCCATTTTTGTTCTTTCCACATCTTGGAAGCTCATGTGCACTTTTTTGGCCCATGAGACTTCTAAATCTATTTGAGACTCATTCCTTTCCCTCACAGTCTCCTATCCCATAGCTGTCATGTCTTTCCAGACATTTAAGTTCAAACTGGCTACATTAAACACACATTTGACTCAACAAATTATGAAAGAATCCAATTTCTCTGTATGGCTGCGCTGAACTCATGGCCATTTATTACTCTTCCAGTGTGGTCAATCCATTTTATAATTAAAAATAAGTATTATTTCATATTTACTCTGAATAATGACTGGAAATGTTGAAGGCTGTTGAGCCTGGGTGGAACTTTGCCCATATACCTTGATAATGCCATTTGACAGCAGCATCTGAAAATCTGAAATACAGCCCTATTTTTAATATCGGAATACAGGGTGTTTCTAAGTCAAATGCCTGGTGTCATTACCTCTAATAATCAAACCTGTAATTTTCTAAAATAATTAAACTGAACTGTTTGACAAGATACATTTTCTAGGAAAGCATGTTGGTTGCTTGGATTGTATTTCTCCTCTTTGTCTTATATTAATTATAGACCTTTATATTAATTATTTTTGAATCCTGTATGAGCTCTCATTATTTTCCCCAGGGCTGATGTTTAGCTAACCTGCCCATAGTCATGTGGGTCACCCAGCACACCCTGGCTGAATGTTTGCAATGACATACTTTATTCATTTGTATTTTCTCTGGCATGCCGAGACTTAATTAAAATTGCTAACAGTGGGTCAGAGATCTTCTCTATCTACAATTCCAGTAAAATGGGGTGGTAATTTTAAAATGTTTTCTCCTGGCAAAGCCTCCTCAATTACAACTGGAAAAGCTTTGATATTATCAATTCAAATATAAACCAGAAAATCTTACTGCATCATTATGAAGAGTGCTACGATCAGGTAGTGGACTATATTATTAAGTGGAATCTTTTTAGCCTAATTCTCATTTCTAAATTTCTCTTCCTCTCTTTAACCTACCTTTTTTGTTGGTTTTGCTTCCCCCCTGCTCCTGCATCTTTCCTTTTGTATTTATGTTTCAAATTGCTGCCCACACCATGTTGTGAAACAGCAACTACTTTCAGTCAGAAATGCGCCCTGGTCATTTAAATTTTGTATTTTCTTAATCCTGGTACTTTAATTCTCCTTAAGCATGGAATCCTCTAGGTTGGAATCACAGAATCACAGAACGGTCAGGGTTGGAAGGGACCTCCGGAGATCATCTAGTCCAACCCCTCCCCGCCAGAGCAGGGTCACCTACAGCAGGTTGCACAGGACGGCGTCCAGGTGGGTTTTGAATGTCTCCAGTGGGGGAGACTTCACAACTTTTCTGGGCAGCCTGTGCCAGTGCTCTGCCACCTTAAAGGAAGGGACCTTTAAGATCATCAAGTCCAATCATTAACGTAACACTGCCAAAACCCATGACTAAACCATGTCCCATTAACCTAACACAGCTAAAACCACCACTAAACCATGTCTTTCAGCACCATGTCTACACATCTGTCAAACACCTTCAGGGATGGTGATTCAACCACTTCCATGGGCAGCCTGTTCCAATGTTTAATAATGCTTTCAGTGAAGAAATTATTCCTAATATACATTCGAAACTTCCCCTGGTGTAACTTGAGGCCATTTCCTCTTGTCCTATCACTTGTTACCCGGGAGAAGAGACCGACCTGCTTTCAGTTAGAGCGATAAGGTCTCCCCTCAGCCTCCTTCTCTCCTGTGATAAACACCTAGGCTCCAGGCAGAAAACTGTAATCAAAGTTTGCAATTTATTAGGCGAATAGAGGCAAGCAAACAGCGCTGGGCAACACGGGGTGGCTTTCCCCACCTCAAACGTGTGCACCTATTCTTATACAAAACTTCTACATTTATGTTACTAACTTTTACATATTCAGTAGGTGTAGTAAAGCGCCTATACATATGCATTACCTATCCCCGCTTTTCATGGAAATCAGTTCTCCGCCCACTCGGGCCTGCGCAGTATCGTTTTATGGTGGTCGTGAGGGGTTCTTGGTGATGAAGTCAGTAGTCTTCCTTGATGTGTCCTTTGAATCACCCTGGGTTTGACTCATGCGCATTACAAACCCCTTTTCACATCACTTTGCGGGTATCAGCAAAACCGGTTTGGGCTACTCCACGCATCAGATCAAACAAAAGAAACTACAGTTGCAGAACATCCTGTTGCATAGTCACACTTCGCTCTGTGATTTCATCATTGTTCCATATCGACATGAATCGAACGAATGTTTCTCACATCGCCAGACTAAACAACCCCAGTTCCCTCAGCCGCTCCTCATAAGACTTGTGCTCCAGACCCCTCACCAGCTTTGTTGCCCTTCTCTGGACACGCTCCAGCACCTCAATGTCTTTCTTGTATTCCCACAGAATGCTGTGGGAAACAGTGTCAAAGGCTTTACTAAAAAGTCCACGTAAACAACACCCACAGCCTTTCCTTCACCCACCAAGTGGTCACCTTATCATAGAAAGAGATCAGGGTTGTCAAGGAGGACCAAGTACTTGCAGATGATTCTAACTACTCAAGTAAGTCGACAATTAGATCATGCCAGTGATTTGGCAGCAAAAACAAGTGATACATGATTAATTACACAGGATAAGGATGACAAAGTAGGGAAGCCACATCTACTCAGTCCCATTAACAGGTCTTTAGGAGCAAGATAAATATCCATGAGGAATGACATGAGTACGGTTGACCCTGTCTTGGTGCAGAGGGACAGACTAATGAAACATCGAGATCACTTCTGACCTTTGATTTTCAGTCATACTGGCTGTTTTGGAAAAGATTGGCACATGCTTTTCTCTGTTCTGTCCTATGAGATTAACTTAATCTTCTTGCCACCAACTATAAACCCTCCTTTTATGTTTTCTATGACCAGATTACTAATCAAAATTCAGAATACACTGTGACAGGGCATTCACAAAATTGAGGGCTGCTGCATGATTTATCTGTACTTGAAGTTTCTTCTTTTCCTCTCTTCAGTTATGAAACGCAGAGTTATGCTGACTTTTATCTGGTTAAAGTTAAGCAGACAGGTCAGATGGTCACAGAAATGCAGACTACGATGCCCTGTGGCATTTCTAAATCAAGTGCAATACACATCTCAGTACACTACACTCAAGGAGCTTCTGGAACAGATAAAATGAAGTGAGACCAGGTGAAGGTAATAACTAATTTATAAGCTTAGCAGAAATTCTTCCATCTCAAGGGTTATGTCAGAAATCTCACAGAGGACAAGTGAAAGAGAAAGGAAGAAACAATAAAAATAAAAAGTACAAACCACAAATTCAGATTTAGGAGCAAAACTTGGCTCTTTAATCATTATGGTTTTGCTCAGGTCTGACACTAACGAACTGAGCTGGTACAGGAAATTAAGGATTACTTGAAAATCAAACAATGAGGTATCAGCCAGACCTTATCTTCACAACATGCTAATTTGTGTAATGGGTTGTAATCAGGCTTTATGGTCCTGGCATAGCTTTTCTTCTAAATAACAAGCTGGCTAATCCTTAAAAAGATGTAGACAATAAGTAGATTTGACCTAACTTCTGTGTTCCTATTGTAACAGTTACACAGGTTTTAAGTATTTTCTAATAACATGCATTCACCCAGTAAGAGACTGACAGTTCACCCTCATCTTAGTTTAGACATGTACAGATCTGCCCATTCAGTCCTTAATGACTTCCCCGCCACCATCACCCCAATTAAACAGTTCATCTCCAGCAGGACATGGGAAAGTCTGTTATCAATACCAGTGGCTGGGGTCTGCCTTTCACCATCTGAGGAGATTGAGGCAATAGACCCTCCCAGGGCACAGCTGGTACGCTGACATGGAGCTCTTCACAAAAGGCAGCAGCACGTAGTGGGAGAAAAGGTGGCTAAGCCTCTTTGTAGAATAGCTGAATGATTGTAAAAGACTTGGGTTTATTTTTGGACCTGTTTGAGCAGAGGGGTTGGATAAGATGACCTCCAGAGGTCCCTCCCAATCTCAGTCATTCTGTGATTCTTCTCTTCTGCTTGAAGATTATAGGATGGGTAGAAAGTGATTTTAGGTTGCTGTTGCTGATGGTGTGCTGCTGGCTACTCATCAGGAGCAAACAGCTATACGGAAAGGAGAGAATTTGGAGAAGGAAGGAATGACAAAAAAGGGAACACAGAGGGGAGTGACAGTGCTGCTGCTGACTCACAAATTCCAGGAATATTTCTGTGCATTTGTGCCAAAATGAATTAAGCAGATACGTAGTTTGGACTGAAACAATGACTGAAACTCTAGGTTCTTTCCTCGTGTTGCTTCTTTGTTCCTTAGATTGCTTTGCTCCTTCTCCACTGCTATTGCGAATTTTGAGTCTTCCATAGACGGGTGACTTCTACGGGGCTCTGAGTGTATATGTTGATATGACAAAGCTGGAAAATAACTGTTTAATGAAGGCCTAATATTTTTATTCCCACTGCTGCAAGAATAACCCTTGACTACTTTGCACTGTTTATTATTATTTGTGCCTGTATATTTGTGTTTATACATATACATGCATCAGTTTTGTTCTATTTTAGACTTGCTGTATTCACAATTGCCGCATATCTGTACCTGACTGTACTGACTACAGCATGATTAAAATTTATGACTTTACATATAGTCAGCTCTTCACTGTATCCTTTTTCAAAGCGATGAGACTATGTACGAAATGAACAGTATTTTCCCTTTTGGAAAAAACTCTTGGCCTTGTTATTGGCTATTTATGTCAGACTTCCAGGCCTTTCACCTTTTCACTCTGCTTTTAAGTACATTTTTTGGAAACTAGGTGTCACTCATATCCTTAAACAAAATGCTTCACCTAATATTGACTGTGCATGGAAACTGAACATGAAGGTCTAAAATTTCTGGGGTCACTTCCCTCAAGAAATGGAAAAATCTTCCTTTTTCCAGCTCTTTGGTTTTCAGACTGTCATTTTCATTCAGTGAGGGCACAGGATGAAAACTCCCTCGTTGAAAGCCAGCGTATCGATCATAGTTATGTCTCTGCAGATGCACCATTTTACCGCCTTGCTCTGACATTTCCCACTGCTCCTTGAGCTGTCTTTTGTTGATTTACTGGGTTAGGTACTTACCTTCTACGACAGCAATATTCTAGCGATGACACAGGAAAAAAGCCATCAGTTTATGCAATGATCATGAAAATATCTCACATAAGTAAGATCAACATAAATAGGTGCAGATGAATTGTGAATGTCTCTGGTCAGGTTATGATATGATGAAACATATTCTGTGAAGTGCAAGTGCCATTGCACAAGGGTATTATTAATGCCAGTAAATGAAAATGGGTATTTCCGAGGAAGAGAAATGTTCTGCAGCTCTTTGAGGCAATTCTTGTCTTTACTACCGAACAGCTACTACAACAATATGTTTCTAAGAATTTGGGGGGATTTAAGGGGATTGATTTTATCTTCATCTCAGTGATTTTTCTCAATTTTCTAACCACTTCAACTGAATAAAACTTAGAGGTCTTTCCATGGCTAAAATGATTTGTCTGAATGCCTTCCTTGGTTGAGGGGGGGTTGGTTGGTTTGTGTGTTTTTTCTAAAAAAAGAGAATTATTTAAATCCTAACAGATTTTGCTGAAAAAAATGCACATATGAAAGCGTGAAGGGGAATACTCAAAGCATGTCGTCATATACATTTACCTACCCTGAGAGGCAGACTTTGTATATACTTGGGAAAAAAATTTTATGTTCAAGTGCATCAGACCATTCTTAAGTTGAGGCTACAGACACATGTCTGAGCCTGAAAGGATTTTCAGCCTCTGCTCCCAGCTGTGGAATAGTTTGCACAGGCAGATTCATTATTCTTAGGTCACTACAGGTCAATAAAAGACAATTTTGGTCAAGAAGTATCAGATTTTTTTTTGCCTTAGAAGGGGATTGCTATGTAAATTATTGCTCATTTGTTTCTCTGAGGAATCTACCCTAGGCCGTCACTCCTATGGAGGAGAAGGCATGTGCAAGGAACTGAAGGAAAAAAATAACTGTTGTGAAAATTTAATTTCCCAAACAAAAGAATTCCAATAGACTAATCTTGTAAAACAGCAAATCTTGAATATCTTCAAACAAACATACTGCTCACTGGATTTTGTTATGAGACAAGGGTTGATCTGAATCTTCAGAGCATCCTGTGGTGAAGCAAGTGATAAATGTTAATTTTATAATGCTGATCTACTACTGTTTGATGTTACATTTTCAGTGTACAGAAAAATGAGAGGGAAAGCTAAAGTAACCTCATTTCAGCTCCTGCAGAAATGAAGTTGTGAAGAATGCTGAAAAAGGGAGTTGTGGTTAGCCTAAGAAAGCACAGAATCATTTTAGGAATCTGTCAAATAACCTAAATATTAAGACAATTTAGAAGCAACGGTAAAAAATGAAAAGTGATCAACTCCTATAAAATGAGGAAGGTTCACCCATAACTTTCTACTCCTGCTGTTTTATCTAAAACTTTTTGATCAAAAGAAGGCAAACCAAAAGAAAGAAAATACATAAAGTCTGTTGTCTCCAAAGATAATGTTTTTTCAAGATTGATCCCTGGCAAGCTGCAGTAACTGTTCTTTATTTCTATAAATATCCATCTGTATTACCTGCACACAGAAAAGTGGTTTAGTCTCTTGGTGTTTCCAGTCATATGAAATGACCAGGCAGATGGGGCAACTGAGAATTTGAAGGATACAAACTCTGACCTAGTATTGGTCTCTTTAAGGGGCACCTTGGGCAGTGCTGGGCTGTTTTGTTCTCTGTCTGAGAAACTTGTGTGTTAGGAAAAGGCACTTCTCCCCTGAGTGTCAGTAAACATAGATGCAGATCATGCCAGCACTCCAGCTAAGCTGCTGGGAGAAACAGGCTAAACCAGGTCCTTGGAATAGGCTGCTGTGTGGAGACTCAGTAGGAGTCTGTCCACATGGTCATTCAGGATGGATCAAAGTCCATGCAGAGGTTTGTTCTCACCATGGGCACCATGCTTTGGAAAGGGAAAAGCTCAGGCTCTTTGTGCTTGACGTGCCTTTTGGCTGGTCCTCTGTGGGCTGTGAGCCAGCACTGGTGGGGCAGGTTGCTCTTCAGCTGGGATCACCAGCATGTATCCTGAGCATAGTCCCAAGCCCAGGTGGACATTTCAAGTCACAGCTATAACAAGCCTGCAACATGGATCAAGAACATGCTGGCACAAAAGCTCAGCAGGTTTGAACCTTCTCTCAAGGTACCTTTCACTCCCCTTGTAGGTCAGATACAACTTCAGAGAGAGAGTGGCACTACAAAAAGGCTGAGGATATCATGTACTGTGAGTACATCAGTTCAAATGTCCCCCCTTACAGAAGTGTAGTAAGCCATAGAGAATTCAGCCACACAGAAATTATACCTTCAACAACATCAACATGGTGTACAATAAAAATTATACTACACTGTTCATGAGGGAGAGCCTTTTTACTGTTTCCTCAGTCTATCTGTTTTTTTCTCCATGGTGCTTTTCGGATCACTATACTGGAACTCATATTTCATTGTCATTGCAGAGATTTGCAAATCTCTCTTTAGTTATTTAGAACCTGACAAACCCTTTCAACTTTTTGTCCTAAATATCTGCAAACCATGTAAAGGAATAAAAACAGAACTGCATCTCACAAAATATTACTATGTTTCTGTAATTTTTAAACTGAGGATCCCACGGGGAGTCTTTCTAATAGTCTTCGTATAAAAAGAAAAGAAAATAGTAACCATAAAACCCCTTACCTATTAAAGTATCTTCTATTGATCCTGCAAATAAGTTCATCAAAGAAATACAAAGTGTTTAAAATGATTTCCGGGTAAAGCACTGCATACCATATTGCAACATAAATGGTCCCCAAATAGGCATCTTTAAGAAGCGGTACAGAAAAATAACTCATTAGAGAAACTATTTTAAAATAGTTTGTTTCTTCATTGAGGGAATGTGGTATTATTGCCCTAGAATGATTTAATTCATCCTAATTATATTCTGTTTGATATCTGCAGCTGTCTTGGAAGCAGAATTCTGCTATGTAAATCCAAGAGATGATTCTCATCTCATTTTAAACCCCAACGTGCTCTAATTTTCAAAGGAATTATAAGACGGTCTCTACTAATGCTCATTGAATTTTTCAGAGGAATATCAAAAGAATATACAATTTTCTGAACACTATCACTTATATAGGCTCTATCCACCCTCAATTTACTTCATATATGTATATGCATAGAACAGAGTATGTATTGACACTGCAGTCTTAGTAAAAAAGTTATGTAAATGAGTGATTGTACATGACCGGGAACATCTTTGTTTTGAAATGTTCATAGAACACATTAGTAAAAATTGGCTTTTTCTTCTGTCTTTGAGTTTCAATTTACTTTAGAACAGATGTGAAGTTGTCTCTTCAGCAACTTTTCGACATAGTCAGTAAACAGCACCATTTTGGCTGACATCAAAGGAGAACCAAAAGAGGATATGTTTCTGCCAAAAAATTAATGTTGTATATGCATCCTTCAATGTTTTTGGCAGTAGCTGTCTTTGTTACAGTGCCACATTGCATAATACACATAATGATGATGTGCAGGAATTCGCAATTAAATACTGGCTCACGGACCGTCATCAGAAATGGCAATCAGCGAACACTGGTATTTATTCTGGACTATCACTATCAATTTCAGGCAAGATGGCAAAGTGAACGGTGTGGTGTCAAAAACCACAAGTGCCTGTAAAATGCGTGAACAGTCAGTAAGTGACGGTTTCCTGCTGCTCTCTACAAATTACCAATCAACAAAACAGACCAGTTTGCCTTCTCCTACTCTGAAGGAAAATGTTCCTTTTAGTAATCTTAGCAAGGGTTCCAAATTACTTGGAGGGAAAACAAGGGAAGTCAAACGCTTTCCTTCAAAGAAAACTAACTTATAAGGGTAGAATGCTAAACAGGAATTAGAAATTTAAAGTCAATGAAGTTTTATGCTTTGGGGATAGAACTTGAGCAGAATTTAGGTAATGATTCCAAAGAATAATCCACAAACTTCCACCCATAATTACTACAGTTTTTACCAGATGAACTCCTTAGGTAACTGTAACTCTGTTTTGGTGCCACACCGTCTTAACAGGACTAGGTTGTAGCTAAATCGAACACCAGGAGTCTTAAAATGGGCACCTCCCACATTAATTCTACCAGAGAAGCCAGTTCATTAGACACAATTTTAGACTTCCCAGTGCTTCCAAGCTTCTCGCTCCTCCAGCTGAATGTCACAATCTTTGATCTAACACAGTGAGATTCCTATGCATGACCAGCTAAATCCTGAACTATATTCTGCTATGGTGTCAGCAGGAAGAATGAAAATTATTTGTCTGCCCTGTAGTTCCCCTCCCACTTGAGCCTAAACAAATGTATAGCCTGATCAGACAGCTGACCACAGGGCTACAAGAGGCAGGTTTGATTCCTGCCATCTATTCCCAGATCTCCCACACACTCTCAGTTATAACCCATAAGCTTTTGCAAAGGGGCAGCACCACCAAAAATTGGACTGATCTTGCTCCCCTTTACAAGGAACAAAGTAGAAAGTTTGGTCAGTGAATCCCAATCTGCCGTAGATGCCCAAAGCTCGCATCCTGAAGTTCTTAAAAACCCTATTCCTTCACTCTTAGTTGGCTGTTTTATCTGACTTCTGCTCCATCCTGCCATGCCCACGCTAACTCCTATGATCCCCTTTATAGAGTTCCCAAGCCTCCTCATGTACTACACAGTGAGTAAAGGTTATTACACCCTGAGTTAAAAGTCCAGTTCAGGAATTAAAAGTTCTTTTGCGGATGTAGCATTAGACAAAAAAATCAAAGACAGACTGCAATGATGTTAACATATACTCCTGAATACCCTGAAATTAACTTTTGGAGACTGGAAACTTCCATTCACAAAAGAAGACATCAGAAGTTATAAAAAGATACTCGACATCTAGAAATAAATGGTACATTGGGAAAACAGATTAAAGCTGGAATATCTTAATTTTTACATTTTTTTAATAAAGGAAGCTTCATAAATTTTAAACACATGCAAGAATATTCTTCAGAGAGTGTTTCAAAACTACATTCAGGAGACGATCTGGAAAGAAATAAAACTCAGACATTTGCCAACTAGTCATAATGTAGAAAGATCTCAGGACTCAGAGTTAAAATTTCCATCTGGATTTCCCTTTCTCTTAAGTAAATGGGCAAATATCACAAGTAAATGTACGTATACAAAACCACCTCCATTTACAGTTGCATGTGAGGCTGAGAAAGGAATGCAGAAAAAAAGTAAGGACTCAACATCTGTGGAAAATATTGCATTAAACAGATGCAGTTTATTATCTTTCCTAAAATATTCCAATTCATTGCGTATGAGCAATAGCAAATCCTGGAACTACAGAGAAGTTACCTGTGACCATAGAAACTTACTGCCAATATACAAAAAGTTGTGACATGGTAACAGTATAATAAGGTCTTCAGGTGAAAGTTTGAACTCCAGCAGCTACAAATGTTCACCTTATGTCTAAATCACTGTTAAAACAATAAGTAAATTAGAAAGATTTTGCTAGCTATGGAGTATTCTCTACCACAATTTATAAACACATCCCAACAGAGAAAAGAGTAAAAGTTTTGATGGAAACCTTTCATTTTTAAGTTATGATTTTGATGATTTATGGTGATGACTTTCTCCAGTTGTCAGGGACATCCTCTGTTCTCAATGACTTTTCCAGAGTTATAGAAATTGGCCTTGAAAGGACACCAGCCAGCTCTTTCAGCACCCTGGAGGGCTTCCGTTGGTTGCCATGGACTACAATAACCAAAGTTTTTCCAGGTAACACCTGATTAGATCCTTTTCTACTGATGGTGGTTCTTCTCCTGGAATCTTATCCCTAAGCACAGGGCCCTGTGGAAGACCTTGGTGGTGAAGACTGAAGCAAAGAAGGAACTGAGCACCTCAGCCTTCTATGGCATCTGAGGATGCTCCAAGAACAGACTGAGAGCTGGGACTGTTTAGCCTGGAGAAGAAAAACCTTGGTGGGATCTTATCGCTGTGTATAAATACCTGATGGGGGTGGAGGGGAAGATATGACAGACCCCATCTATCCTTAGTGATATCTAGAGGCAGGATAAGAGGCAATGGGCACAAACTGAAATATAATATAAGAAATTCCGTTTAAGCTGTTTTACTGTGAGGATGGTTGAACACTGGAATAGGTTGCCCAGAGAAGTTGTGGCATTTCCTTGGAGATCTTCAAAACCTGACTGGACATGGCCCTGAGCAACCTGCTGTAGGTGACCCTGCCTTGAGCTAGATGGGTTGTACTGGATGATCTATAGGGCTCCCTTCTAGCCTCGACCAGTCTGAGATGCTGTGATTCTGTGACAGACTGTCAAGTCCCGGTCCGATTTCGGGCTCAGGGGGAGGTTCGTAATGATCCCAAGAGTGAGACTGAGACGCAAATGGAGTCAAATGCCGCCAATTGGGCTGTTTTTATTGAACAGGTACAGAGGAATGGAGCAATAGGAAAGGCAGGAAATACTAGAAGGAAACTAAGCAAGCATTCGGAAAGATAAGTAAAGAATAGTCACCACCATGGATCCAGTGACGTCTCGTTGGTCCTGTCTTCAGTTCTTCCGTGGTGGGTGCACACCGCAGCTTGTTTCCACGGTCTTTTTATACACCAGGTAAAGACCTTGGCAGGCTGCCAGTCTGGCCCAGACGGGGGGCTCGGTTTTGGTGGAGCCTGATTTGCAGAAGAATGGTCTTCTGCTGCCGGTCATTTGCACCTTGCAAAGATACACGGTGGTCGTTTGTACCTTGCAAAGATGCACACAGTTGTTTGCACCTTGCAAAGATGCCAAGCAAGCTTTGAGGCAAATATTTGATGTTCCAGTCTCTCACACAGACACTGCTTAACAAATTCTTATTGCCAGACATGACTCCTACAGTTTATGTGATAAAACAATGTCCACTCATTTTCTACTCTCATTTTATATTTTCATACATTATATGAATAAGTAGACTGCAATGCCCATGTGTTTAAACTGGTGTAAGGGAAAGGTGGACCATAACCTATACACACTCTACCATCAGACCCTTTGGTGAAGGAAAAAAAAAGCTCTTCTGTGTAAAACTTAATTTAAAACAATTCTTACCCTGTTTCCCCCCAGGCTGCTTCATCTGTGTACAGCATGACGGCAACATTCCTCCAGACAACAGCAACATCTGATGTCAAGCAGGTGGGGATTTTTATTCAGCAGATATGTAAATTTTATTTTGATGAAGATTTTACAGTAAATGTCTGGAGATGTATGGCTTGTACTTTTCAAATTCCCATGGCAGGCAGAGAATCTTGCTGAGCAGACTAGTCTGCTTTAATCTCAGGCTCAGCAATTTGCCAAGGATTACGTGATTTAGACTGCATTTTATAAGTAAATCAGGACCTGATGAGACCGTTTCACTTGTATGTCACTTACAAGAAGGAGACCTAATGTCATCACAAGCTAACGCCATATATTTGGAAGACTACATGCAAAATCTTTGACCACTTTTTGAAAAGTAGCCTGTGACAGTGGTATGGGATAGTAAACAGGATCTACAGACCACAGTGGTGTGAGAGGAAAGCAGGTGCGAAAGATGCACAGATGTCTGAAATAGAATTTCATGAAGATCTTTGTCATGCCAGAGTGAAATAAAGATGAACATGTAAAAATAATTTGTTTTGCTGTGCAGCTCCATTAGGATTCCAAAAGAAAACTAATTAATTAGATGGAATTCTATGAAATGATTCATAAAGATATACAGCAGTAGGCTTTGTGAAACCATGGTTTTGGGATTATACAAAAAAAATATCAGTTATCAACAAACACGTTGTACACAACAGGGGAGAACTGATGCAGGTAAAATTAACTTTTTGGGGGGAAAAAAAAAATCATGCAAAGAGATGCGTAGAATCTGCAGTATTAAAGTCATTGTATCATCTCCCTGCAAGACTTTTCTTCATGATTCATCAACCTTTCATAGATAGATGTATGTAAGTGATGCATAATATAATTTTTGTAAGAAATTTGTCGGAAATTAACATACACAAACACGTCTGAGAGTCAGAGAACAGACTTACAAACAGAATTCTAACTTTGCAGAGTAGCAGGGAGCTGAGAAGTTGTACCCTGGAAGGAACAAGCATTAGCAACCAAAACCACTTGGCTGTATTGTTAGTTGACTTATTTGGCATCCTATGATGCTGGAATCATAGGAAAAAAAGCCTGACCAACAGTTATCAATTATTATGCAAACTGTTGCTGGTAAAAGCTTATTTCAGGAGCAGCAGTACTGATTTTTACACACAACAAACTTTATGGTCTCTGTGAACACTGTTGGTTCAGCCGTTTGTCAGTGCAGTGACACGGTTATGTGAGAGAGCGAGAATGCTATGTGCTGAAGAATAAACGATTCTGTAGGCGTCTACATATATACTCAGTGGAGAGCAGGATGGGTTTGTAGCCCAAACCAATCTGTTCTGAAGGTATAAGGTAATATATACTTAGCAATAAATGTGAAAGTAAGATACCAGTTGCAGGCGACCCCTGTGTACTCAGCTGTTCTCTGGGGTTATTGTGGTTTGCTGTATTTGGCATGCAGTTTTGACTACTAGAACTTCAATGTGGATCCATACTTGTTCTCAGGTTTGTTTAGTGTTCTTGGAAAAATTACTTTTTATTTCAATGAGTTTTTGTCTTCTTTCTCAACCTACTCGCCCATCTTCTTTGTTGCTGGACAGACCCTCCGCATAGGACCATTTTTATTCTGTGTTGGCATAGTAGCCTGACAAATGTCTTCGGAGTTTTTGGCTTGCGCACAGTGTTACAAAGTAGGTTGTACAACAGATTATTATGTAATTTGGCATGTGGTCCCAAATCCATGAGGAAACATATCAAGTTGCATAAGGAAACAAAACTTCACAAGGAGTTAGAAAACACACTCGTCTGAGTGTAATTTAAATGATTTACTAGAATCACAATTTGAAGTGCTTATCTGAAATATACCATATGGGACTGTTAAGTCTGTGTACACAACTGCTTTGGTGTTCCATAATAGCTTTGCTTTGTAGCTCACTGTTAAAAATTCAATTTTCATTTCTAGCTATTTCTCCTGAAGTGCTCAGGATTCTATACCACCTTAATTCTCATAGGCCAGGTATCTAAAAGTAGATATTCTATAAACCTTACAGGCCACACAGAAAACGTTCGTTCACTGACTCTCATTTCATAATGGTTTGTTTTCTCTTTAGTTTCAAGGTAGGATTAAGAGAAACAGAAGTTTTACAGTTCCCTTAAGAACCGTTCAGGACACGTTTACCAACGTGATGAATTCCTTGTCTCATTCTTCTACTGGAAAAAGTAGGTCTAGAATCAATTTAAAGCAGCAACACAGAAGAAAACTTCCAAGTTCATTGAACTACAGGCATCGTAAGAAGGTCTGAGACAACTGAGGTAGTATTAATGTTACATGTAACACATACATATATATGTGTCTAAATGTTTACAGGAAAATGTAAATTTTTATATATGTAGATATTTACATTACATATATAAACACATAAAGATATGAAAACTGTGTATACTGAGTATATAGATAGATATATATACCTAAACACTCTTTTAACCTTCTTGCTTTACCCTATATAAAACCCTCCTGAGTGCAAACAAAATGGAGTATCCATGATTTTTTCATGTTGTCTCCATTTATAATGATTAATGCAGAGAAAAAACTATACTATTGTGAGTGGCAAATGCTGTGTGCAGCTGATAATATAGCCATGGTAAATGGCCCATCACATACACATGGATATAGACACACATGCATTCAGCAAAATTCTAGGCTCTTAATGCTGGGATAATTTTCTAATCTAATTACTTTGAGAGACAATTGGTTACAGCCGTATTTCCCATCTTCCAATTTTTATTTCATTGGATGAGTGGGACATGGGAACAGAGCGAACGCTTCCAATGCAGACAACATAAATGCGAACATTAAAGTACTTTAAATAATATTTTTTAAAGGATGTTTTCAGCCAGCCAGTTCACATTCTTATATACATATATAGACAAAAATGGTGGTTTTGGCAAGAATTATAATAGGAAATACTCTTTTCCAGATACAGAGATTTCTTTGATTCAAAGCACGGCAGACTGTAAAGAAGACAAAACTTCAGGGGACTTGTGGCTTATAAGAGTATGAGGGAAAAGACACTATTTGCAGTAAACAGTTTGGTAGTGAAGACATACAAACCGCTCACAGCGGGAAGAAAACAGACAATGGAAATGCAGATAAGGCTGAAAAGGGTGTTAATGGCGGGAAGATCCATAGCTGGTAGTGAAAATCACAACAAAAATTATTCAACTAACATGTAATGGAGCTAAAAGCTGCAGTTTACAGTAGGCTGTGATATGGGAGTTATGCACAATTCACCTGAATCTGAAAATGTGCATAACTGGGCTTGATAATACTATAATAAATGTTGGTTATTTTCTTTCTTAATAACTTGAACTCATCTAGCTAACATTTCCATGGTATTATGAATTTTTATCCCACAGTCTGATCACATGCATAACGTTTGCCAATATTAAGGCTGAAGAAAAAAGAATGTGTAAAGAAAGTGAAAAGAACACCATTTTGTGTCAAACAGCTCCACAAAATATGACTCAGATCAGGTTCTGGAGACAAAATTCAGTACCCAGGTAGCACAAAAGTCTGGGCAGCCACAGCTGTATTTAAAATGAATGAAGCAAAGTCTGAAGGAAAGGTATCCGTTTTTTTTTCCTCCCTCCACAGAGGTGTATTCCTGTTGCTGCTTCTTCCAAATTTCTGTTTAAAGAGACACCATTTTAATTGGTCTAATCCTCTGGAGCAGAACTTTTGACACTTTTTAAAGAATAACTGTTGGAACAAAGAACAGAGATTGAATGTGTGGATGTGTGCTGGTTATTTTTCCACACCTACCACCGCGTTACATATATAGGGCATAGGAAGAAAAGCAGTGATGAAAAGGACAAAGCAGAAGTTGCTGAAGGTGTATATTGCGCTCATTTGCACCAGAGAATAGTTCGCTAATTCCACTTTACAATTTTTATAATCTCCTGTTTCATTTCTCTTATTTTATTTTTTCTTTCTCTTTTCTCTTTGGCGATGCAAATTCATTTTCTAGCCAGAGCTAAGAAGCTAAAAAGATTTAGGTCATGATTAAATGCTCGAGTACCAATGACTGCCAGTAGATGCAAACCTAAGAAAAGGATTCAGTTTCTCAGTTAACTATGAGGATATCTGATTGCACAGCCTCTTTTCATTTATTTTAGAGATGTTCAGTGAAAATAACATCGTTCCATAGTTTTTACAGCTAGGAAGTGTAAATGGACAGTTACTTGTGTCTTAAATTTGCAGTAGGCTCAGCATTTGTTCTTTTGATTGCATATTAAATAATGGCATTACAGTAAATTTATTTTCTTTAAGTAATCAAGAATGAGGTGGTTAGCTAGGATGGGTTTGTCGATAAATTGAAACAAGCTGAATTATACAGAATGCTCCCAGCTTAATCATGGGCTGATAAAATGCCTATGTCTTAATCTCTTCCACTGATAAGGATAAATCAAAATGACCATTTACCCAGTCATGATTATTGGATACAATTTCCTCAATTAATTGATATATGACTGGTAAAAAAGCTCATTCTAAATGAAGCATAACCCAAGTGATATACACAATTAAGATGGGAATCAGAAGCAAACACAACAAACCTTCTAAACTGGTTAATTGCATTTTGAAACACTCTAGTAGGAGTTTCTAGGTAGCTAAATATAGCCTTTCATATGGGCCCAAACATGCACAGTATGTAGCATCTCAGTATCTAGGTTACTTTTAAATTCCAGCATCATAAAATAATTTGTGATAAAGGGGTGTTTAAGCTATGACCACATATTGCTGACTCTGATAGTAGAAAAAGCAGATATGGCAGCTACCTATTGCTAGCAAACATAGAAGCATCCACCTTTCCTATTCCAACTGATGCCTGAGAGCACTTAAAAGAAAGGCAAGAATCTGACATCTTAAAGCCTCTTCAACCTGAAGAGAATCTTTTTTCCTCAAATTTCACTTCTTCAGGACTCCCCAGACGGCTGAACCTGGGCCAGAGTGTTCATGATGGAAGAAAAGTGTATGAGAAAAGCTGACTCCCAGGCTTCAGGTGTGACATGCTGACAAGTTTGGGTTCAGTTTCCTTACCTGTTTCTGCATTTTACATGATACAGATGCTGTATTAAAAATATAATGCTACTGTAAACTCACAGCCCTGATTCTGTTCTGTCTTCAACAGGAGCCACTTCTTAGGTCTCCATGAATAACATTAGTTAACAGGTATTCAGTAGCATCATCAAAAACGTGAAATCTGAATGGGCTTTTCAGTTTCTGCTGTCCTGAATCAAATGAAGGGTGAATTGGAGCAGGGTGCATGATGATGTCCCAACCTACAATATATTCCTGGTCCTTCCCATGTAACAAGAAATGGCTTCCAAACCCCTTGCACTTTTTTTTTTCTTTAATAATTGTTGCTGCATTTCTGCCATAGCAAGGATTGTTATCTGAATTTTGTTTTTCCTGGAAAAAGCTTCCATGAGGACACTTCTGAGACGCTGTGAGAAATACAGATGAGATGCAGATGTAGCCCTTGCTTGACCTAGGAAAATTCCAACTATTTTATGGGAATCAGCTTGTTTGTACCACAGTCTTGAAGATTTGTGAGTGTTACGTAGGGACAATTCTGTTGATTAATTCCACTGTATTCTTGGTCATCAAAACAAGTTACCGGTAGCTACGGCCTCTGGTCTGTGTATATCACGGCATTCCATAAAGAACTTGTTTGGGCCAAATTATTAATGATGCATTCGCAGAAGAGACTGAGTGTATCTCTGGCAGTAGACTTTAGTGTTATCCGTTGTGTTACTGGGTTACAGTAAGATAAAAGAAAAAAAGAGGAACAAAGAAGTTGTGTGCCAGCACAGATTAAAGGATATACAAAGCTATTTCTTGAATTGTTTCCTCTTCCTCCCCCTGTAGGCTATAAAAATCTTTCCTTTAAAATGTAATGGCTGTATGTCTGTGTGTCTCATAGAGTTTTTCTACAGTTTTCTGCTCTTTTTATGTCTCAGGAGATGCCATCAAGGAAGCATAGCACACATTTGTATTTGTTCAGTAATCCCAAACTCTTTGCTTAATTTCCTCTTTTCCCATTGCTCTCAGCTCCCGTTTAGAGACTGTTCCTCAAGAGTGCAGTCTAGGTTGTGTTCAATACCTGTGATGATTTATCAGCAGCTCTAACATCATCATGATATAGAGGGTATAGAGTGATATAGATATAGAGTATATAGAAAACATAATAATTGGAGGAAAAAGAGGAGAAGGGTACAATCAAAACACCCAGAGGCTTTGGAAAAGATTCACAAGTAAGGCTAGGCAGACAAAAACATAAATTTCTTAGAGGAAAATAACATATCTAAAGGAAAAAAACATAATACCAAAAGGAACACAGATAGATCCCAGCAAAGAGAGCCATCTCTGATATGTATGTCTGACCTTGATTCCTACAATCTTATGTGTTGCAGATTCAACAAAAGCACAGTGTTAATAAGCTCAGACAGAAGAGGAGGGTTGTCTAAGTCCTTGAGTGTGAAAGAAATTTAATATCTTTATTTATAGTGCCTTTAGGTGCCTGCCAAATGTATTCATTACCTCCCAATAATGGAGAGATAATATTTCAGCTGCAAATGTACAGCCTGGAAATTGAATGCAAGGCTGGAAGAGTTGCTGGTTGCAGACATACTTGTTGGGGTATTTGGCAAAAGAGCACTTGAGCCAAGTTCACAAGACGTCAGTCTGATAAAGATCACTTGTCCTTGAATCAGACAAAATATGGACTTCTTGCCACAACTGCTGCTCAGGGAAAAAGCCTGCAAACAGATACTGATGCTGTCAGCATAAGCCTACTGTGACAGCTTATTCTCAAACTCTCCCTGGGTCCTGCATCTCACAGGTATTTCCTGATATGTAACGCTGTCCGCTAAAGACTTAAAAAATCTAGGATGAAGGCGATGCTTTGAGTGAGTGGTGGCACTGAGAAAGGTGGTAAGGCAGACTGGATGCTGGCCGAGCAGTGCCAGTACTGAGAGCCACAGTCACCTCCTGGAGGGGAGCCTGGGAGAAAAAAGAGCTCCTAACCACAGGGGTACCACAAGAGCTCACCCAGCATCGACGGGCACAGATGAAGAAGGTATCTCAGCTCAGGGTAGCTCAGAAGGTATCTATCCTCAGGGCCAGGAAAATGGGAAAGGGCTGTGCATGACCTGGGGCTTTCTAGACGAAGGCTTCTGGGAGTGATGGAGCTTCAGAGGGTGAAGTAACCTATAGTAGGATTATTGACACTGATTTTTCACTTGGCAAGAAAGATGGTTGTTAGAGACTGCAAGCTTTAGAGATGAGCAGCTCTGCCGGTCTCTTCTTTCCACGGGTGGTCAGCTGGAAGCTGAATAAGAGAGCCCTGGCAGTTGCAGAGTAACTACTAACAGCTAAAATGCTTTGAGCTTCTCTTAATTTTCCCAGCAGAATATCAAGGCATCATAGAGTTAATGCGAACTCTGTTTCCTTCTTGCATCCTTTGGCCTCGCTCCTTACACTAGCAGCGTGTCCTGCTCCACCAGGCTGCACCTTCAGCGGATCTCCTTTCTCTTCTCAGTCAGTACCTTTTCTGGTTACACTGACTTTAGGGACAGAATTGATAACATAATTAAGTCCTGAATAATTTATATCCGCCAGGACTGGTTTTGGTCTCTCACAGGAGTCTATGAGAGTGACCATTTTGTAAACTTAGCTCCCAGCTTTGTGTAGCCACTCTGCCACTTAGCAACAGTCGGAGTCACAGGACAACCTTTAAACCTGTATCTCAGCTGTCTGTGTTCTGTCAATCAAAACTTAATTCTGCAGACAGATCTTATCCTTCATTGATATCGTAAGAGGTTTTGCCACTTCATTTTACTTCTCCCCTTCCCCCCCTGGAATTCAGTTCTAAAATACTTATGTAACATCCCCTGTTATATGAAACAAAATATATACTGGACCTGAGTCCAATTACATTTCTTTTGGATTTATAGCTGTTTAACTTCACTGTCTTCTGTCAAATAAGTGCTGATTTACATTACCTTGAGTAGAGCTTCACCAGCCATTATCCCAGGCTTCAAGAATCTCCTCTAAAATCTCCCTCAGGTATTATCGCTAAGTTAACCCACAGCAGTAGGCAGGTTAGACAATCTGACTCATGTTAACAACCAGGCTTTTCCCCCATCTATTTAATAGCTCATCAGATTTAAAAGCCAGGTTCCTCATTTACTTTTTGCATTTTAACCAATTCGTTCTACTAATGTCTCCCTAGAAAAATGAGATAGCATGCTGTAAAGATAAAAGTGTACCAACGTGCACTTTACTGAATGTCTGCATTATGGGGGTTCTGCATGTCATAGCTGCTGTGCTATAGAAGATGACTCGAAATAAGCCCTTTAATTGATCCGCACATCAAATGCTCCAAAAATGTAAAAGAGGGGCTTAGACTGTCGGTAGCTTGGCTAACTCATGGTCTATTGTCCCCAGTCTCATTTCTTTAATGCACATGGTGATGGCAATGGCTAAAATTCATCTGCTGTCAATGTCAATAAATCTCTAACCAAACTCTAGCAAAAATTCATAACTGGTTGTTGGAAAGTTTTCTTGTCATATTCCTTTCTTGAATATAGAATCACTAAAGCAGTGTCAGAGTATTTTAGCATAATACTGCTGGGTCATTTGTGGTGCCCATTTTCATATGAAACATGCCTTTTTACTATCTCTGGCTGTCGCACAGTTCACAGTGGTTATAGAGGGGGAAAAGGTTGGGAAATGGTTCNAAAAAAAAAAAAAAACAAACTTGGCTCAACTGAGTTTACCTTGCAGACATCCTTGGGCTAGTAAAAAAAACCATCCTTGACTCCTGTTCCCCATCATGTAGAATTAGTTTTGTTGTTGAATTCATGATTGATCTACCACCACTGAATTTAATAGTCTTATACCAGGGATGAATTTGGCCCTTGGTCTTTAAAGCAATCTTTCCCTTTGTGTGAAACAAAAACACCATATGGTGAGTCCTTGGCTTGATATCCATAGCTGAGCTTGCTATCATTTCTTTCTGATTCTGTTGGTGGAAAAGGTTAAAGCCTGCAGAGCTGGTTCGGTCAATGCCAAACCTGCAACAACAGGAGGCAAAAAAGGAGTTAATGGGGAGCTTCATCCATATGAGCCCTGCTGTTCATTCTCCAGGGGCCGCACATTACACAGGCTGAGCTGTTTACGGTTTATGGAGTGATGGAGTTGAGCCCCACAGAGAATCAGAGCAACAATCCTCTTCTTAAAACTGTTCAGTTATTCCTGTAGTTCAGTCTATGAGACATCCCTCCTCACAACCACTCAGAAAAGAAGCAGTGCCTGAATAAGTTCCCCTTCACACCATCTCAAACAAAGACTTTTGCCATGGAGTATGGTCACCAGTAATATGGCAAGGACTTAGGCAGCCCGGTGAAGTGGCTTTGTCATAGTGCACGATGTATTCACACAAACCCTGAGGATCTTCGCTCAAAAATTCTCCTCCCAGTCCTGAATCTTTAAGCAAGTAAGCCGCGGTTAGCAGTACAAAAATATATACGCGGAATGTAGTTGTCCAAAGAGTTTTTGCCCTACACTGGTAAAAACCTGTGAGAAGTGGGTATTGCACGCTAGCATGTTGCAAACTAGGTGGATTTGTCTGTCTGACCATGTCAGCCTCTTCAAAGCCTCTCCACTAGTTTCCTCGCTAACACCATACCTAATGCAAACCCTTTGCCATGAACTATAGAGCTACAGCTTTGCCTTTTGCCACCTACCTTGCAGCAGGATTAGCCCCTGCTTGGTCGGTCATGCCAACCTTTGACTCGCTGTTTGTCTCTTTGTCTCAAACATCGCTCCAGTTTCTCTGCTGAGCCTCATGTGGAAAATCACTTTCAGATAAAAAATGTCAGGTTGATGCTTCCAGCTCTCCCCAAGAAGCTGTTCTAACACATTCCACTGTTGGCTCTCAAAATACTAAATCAAGATTATTTTGTATTTTAAGATAGTTTTGTATATAAAGACCTTTTTTTTATGCCAAATATCCTTATATAAAAAAGAATGGTATTGTTTTACCCAAAGTTTTAGCAAGTACTGCATTTCTTTTGCAAATAAATTAATTAGTCTTGCAGCTGGAAATCAATCCTTTAGGAAATTTTCATGCTGTTTCCAGTCATGCACTTCTCCCAGCTGAGTTCAGAAACATAGAGACAGATCTTCAAACTTCCTTTATCATTAAAATTCACAGAGCATTTATGGTAGAAGAACCATTAAAAGATTTATTTCAATGTTACTGGTGGGGTTGTTTTCTCTTGTTGTTAATAATTGATGGGTTTTTTTCCTGCAGAATGAGTTTATGCACTTGCAGTATGGCATAGACGAAAATTCTCAATGCATAGCTCAGCTCTGGAGATGCTACCTGCCCTGGGTCCCTCCTCAGTTGAGGGAGAGAGGCAAACTTTTCTGGAGAGTAAATCTAGAATAAGAGACAATTGTAAGACACCTAAATCCTCTCCTGGAGGAATTCTGTCAGCTGACAACAGCAAAGGAGGTTAACATCTCCAGCACTAAAGCTAGCTCCTGTGGACACCCCTCTCCCCTCCTATGGCTTTTTACTGAATAATCACCTACTTTCTGTTTCACAGATTCCTGCCTCTTTGGGTACACTGAAGGGAAGAACAGGCTGTGTCAGTACTTAGTTATTTTTCCTGCCAGCCTCACTGTCAACCTGTGGTCTTTGCTTTATTTACTGCCAACTGTTCAGACCCAGCTCTGAGAGCAGAAAACACATCATTTTCCAATCTGCCTGCGAGGTTAGAAGGTAGAATTGTTCTCCTTGTACTAATCAGGACATGAAAGGCAGTGAGATTACACTCATGGAAGAAAAGAAAACTACAAGCACGTTGGGCCATACATACACGAGCAGGGTTTGAATGTTCAGAGCAGAGCTGCTGGAGCTGGGGGAGGAGCTGGTAAGAGTTACGGTGTTTTCACTCCCTGTATAAACCAGTACCAGGGGAGGGTGAGCCCCACACCTTAGCAGAGGATTTCCAAGCTCTGATGACTGATGTGTCTCTGGCATGTGTGGGTCCATTTCTGCACTTACCCGTCCCTTTTATCTTGTCCCTGCCCAGTCCTCTTGTGGTCACCCTAGAGGATCTCTGTCTACAACCCTGAAAGCCATACCCTCTTCTGCAGGTCTTTATTCAACTCTTTGCATCTTTTATTCATCTCTTTGCAACCTGCCTCCTATTTTCAGCCTCACTGTCCCTGTTTCATTGTATATTCCCCACTTCCAGCGTACGCCTTGCCCCTGTCTAGACTTTTTGCCTTGTAAGGCTGCTGTGCCCTTCTTGCAGGCTGCTGTGCTTTCTCTTGGGCTCCTGCAATAGCCACACTTTAGGCAGTGAAAAGTGCGTTCTCAGAGACCCATTGCCCATAGTAGTCATGAGTAATCATTCCAAGGAAAAGACTGCTCATCTATTTCAGAGGCCATTTGCACAGACTCTTCAGAAGAGGGAACACTGGAAACATGTGAAAGACACTAAGACTTTTTTCACAGTTCAGTAAGTTGACCATGTTTTGGTACGCATTCAGTGAAACAGGTACTTTCCTGAGCCAAAAGCGGTGAAAAATTCAAAGTCCTATTCCACAGCCTCTTGGTCTCAAAGTAACATAAACAAACCAATGATTAGTACTCACTACCATTGTTGGAACAGGCAGAACAATTTTTTATGAGAAACTTTTCTCTTAGAAACTTTCCAAAAGAAATTCTGTCTGAAATGAATTTGATGACATGGAAAATTTTAGCTGCAACAGCTGAAATTTGACAAACTGATAGGTAATTGAATATAGGAATTTATAAAGTGTTAGATGGCAGTCATTTTTATCCTCATATGCCTACTAGCTCAATTCGTAAGGTGACATTTGCTGCATAACTACACTTGTAATGGATGAGAAAAATATTACCCAATTTTTCATCATTTTCTTGCAGTAATAAATTAAATAATTACATTATTAAGGGTAGCAACCTTTTCACATAAAATACATTAGTGATTTCAGGATATTCCTGTTTAGCTCTTAATGACAACATACATTAACATTATTTTGGACTGAAATCAATAGTATCCATAGTCATGATAACATTTTAAGTTGTTATGGTAGCCATTTTTTGGTATTTAAGGTCTAGGCTTTTGCTACTTTTTTGTCCTTCAATTTCATACATATTCCATAAGCACCAATGCAGAAAATTTATGTTAGAGGGGTAAAGCCGGCTAATCTTAAGATAACTGTTTTGCTGGTTCAACATAAAACTGCTTTCTCTGTCTTGACTGTTGCAACTTATATAGGAAGAATATGAGTCACCAAGCAGCACAGGGACCTTTGTAAACTAAGAATAAGAAATTAGATTTGTGAGAGCTTTTCCACTTAATGGTGGGAGCTGTTCTAAAACCAGAAACATTGTCCAAGTCTTCGTATAACTATCGTAATGTAATTACAGCTAATAGAGAAAGTTTAAAGGGCTATTTAGGTAGAGCAGATGAAATAGTAAGACATAAAAACCACATTTATCAGAGGAAGTAGCTGTTTAGCTCAAAGGGTTTGTCTCCCTATTTCATTTATTTTCCAGACACAAGAAGATGATGTTCAGAATTAACCAAAACAGAGAAGATACCCTTACAGAAGCCCTGTGGTGTTTATTTTCACCCTCCCCTTTCTTTAACAAATGCAAACTGGCATCCCCAGGAACTGTGGGTGTACAAAAATGCAGGCTGGGTTTTGTTCTCTGACTGCAGAAACTATGGAGTAATCAACCGAATACTCCACTGAGCTCCTACCCATCTGCCATATGACACAATTTAATAAACTGTATTTTTTGTAATCCCCAGACAAAATTTGCACATCTGTTAGCTGCATTAGCCACCTGGGTTTGTAAGAATGTTTCTGAAGTATTTTTAAAATATATTAAATGTGTTTCAAGAAAGTTAGTGCATTTCTTTTAAACTATCTACCAGAAAAATATGTTCTCCAAGTGCGAGTCTGTAAGAATTACAACTTGGTTTACTCACCTTCAGCTGGTCCCAAGCAATAGGATGATTCCTGGGAATCTTGAGCACAGATATTTATAAGTTGCAGGAAATGGGTCTAGACAGTACTTCTTTCTCCTGACTATCTCCTCCTCCAATACACAGCAAAGTTTTTCAACTACATAGGCAAAAAAATAAAAATAAAAAAAAAAATGCCTACAGTGCACTAGATTTTTCAGTCCTTGTAATGAACTTTAAGTTTAGTAGTGCTTACAGTTGGAGAGTAGTGCTTACTCATGATGGGAGCATAAGGTATCTCACCTTGCAGAGCTGTTGCCTTTTCATTTTATGGCTGGGGCTAAGCCCACTACAGCCGTATTTGCTTTCTGAGAAATGGGGCTTTGGGTCTGTCCTTGTTAACAGTTAAAAATAGCTGAGAAGAGAGATGTCTCTTTTACTGGGAAAGCAGAAAACAGGGATTTGGATGTAAGCTAATATATCCTAGACTAAAGCTCTCTATATTTGCTTTAGAATTCAAACTTCTTCCATTTAAATGAATTGAGAGGGCTGGTTCACATATTTATAAACAAATAAAAAAATAAGATGAAATGTAAGCAAAAGGAGACCTGACAAGCTAAGAAATAAAGGTTAAAACAGAGTAAGTCTGCTAGAATACTTAACACTGCTTCTAACGTAATTGTACCTACAGCAGGTAGAAGGGGCTGAAATCAATTAACTATTGTAACTTTCTTGTAGATTCATAGATTTTTAAGGATAGAAAAGGCCACCAGATCACCCACTCTGACCTGTATAATACAGTCCATAAGTCATGTATTGGGTACAATAGAGTGCATCCAAGTAAGTATTTTAGTAAAATATTCTGCCTTAATTTTAAGACAAAAAGGGGTGAAGAATTTGCCACTTCCTTTGTTAATTTGTTCCAAATGGTTAGTCACCCTTACCAATAAAAAAAAAGTCTCTTTTTAATTTGACTTTTTCTGACTGGAAATTGCAGTTACTGAATCTTGTACTCTTACCTCTCTTTCAAGGTCATTCCTGTCCAGGATACAGGATACATGTCAGTAGGCATAACTTTTATCCTTTGTCCCTAAATGTATGTATTAAAGCAAACTCATTTTGTTTAAATGGTTCTAATTTAAGAGATCTATACTGTTCTATATGACTGCCCTGTGCTCACCAGTACTCACCATTGTGTGTGTTTCTTCTGTAAGTTTTATATTTGCTTCCAAAATGTTAAAATGCAAAAAATACTGAAAGGTAAAGTATAAGAAGTAAAAATCTTCCTACGTGAAAGCTTGATTTTATTTTATTTCCTACAGCTGTGGAAAGAGACTATTCTGTAAAACAAAGAAACAGAGTCATAAGTTTGATGGGAATTCTACACCAGAGTAGACACTTGGTAAACTAAGAAGAGCCACATTTGACAATGAAAAGACACAGGCATGAAGGAACAGATGAAAGAGAAGGGAGGAAGCAGGCCACAGTCCTGTGTAAATTTAGGTCTTATCAATATTCTTTGCTTATTGCTGATGAGAACATTTAACTTAAAAATACTGGAATAAGTCCAGTCCCACTTTACACATTATATCATTTTGTCATTTTTAGATGATGAAGAGTACTGACATCTCACCACGATAACCTGGGAAAGTTCTCTGTGGTCTGAAACTTATAACCAGGTTATTGACCCTGCCTCATGCCACATGATGTCTTGCAGCAGAATCAGAGAATGGTTGGAGTTGGAATGGACCTTAAAGATCATCCAGTTCCAACCCCCGTGCCATGGGCAGGGACACCTCCTACCAGACCAGGTTGCTCAAAGCCCCATCCAGCCTGGCCTTGAACACCTCCAGGGATGGGGCAGCCACAACTTCTCTGGGCAACCTGTGTCAGTGCCTCACAGTAAAGAACTTCCTCCCAATATCTAATCTAAATCTATCCTCTTCCAGTTTAAAACCACTACCCCTCGTCCTATTGTTCCACTCCCTGATAAAGAGTCCTTCACCATCTTTCCTGTAGGCCCCTTTAAGTACTGAAAGGCTGCTATAAGGTCTCCCCAGAGCCTTCTCCTCTCCAGGCAGAACAATCCCAACTCCCTCATCCTGTCCTCACAGGAAAGGTGCTCCAGCCCTCTGATCATCTTCTTGGCCCTCCTCTGGACTTGTTCCAACATGTCCATGTCCTTCTTATGTTGGAGGCTCCAGAGCTGGGTGCAGTAGGACATAACTTGTTCTACTGATATTTGCCAGCGAATTGTCCAAGTTTCCTAAACTGGTGTGTACATTCTTTCTTTAACATGGTCAGTAATGCTTACTAACAGACACCCTGTACAGCTTTTATGCACAATAGTACTGAAAGCACACACAGATTACAACAGATTATTCATTGGCTTTTGTATTTGTGGTATATAGTTTAGTACTAGTATATATTACTGAGAAATATTATTTTGTTTCTGAGGGATCAACAGAGTGAAGGGTCACTCTAGTCTTTCCTCAGTTCATTGAATGTGAAGAAACAACAAGGAGTTTCAACTCTGTTTCATTGAAATATTATTTTCTTGGGTAGCTTTCTGGGGAAGTTAAATTTTATCTTTATTCTATACAGTACACAGTTTCCACAAGGGGTAAATGATTATTAATAACAGATCTTCCACATTTAATGAGCACCTGCTATGCAGAGTGGGTCAGTGTTTTTGATGAAACATTACGAAACACTTATTATAATTAGTGTAATTAGGCCTTTCAAATAGCTGCCCTATATGTAGAAAATCAGATTCTCAAACTTACTTTGCAGGTGGTTATAATACCCGCTGATTTAGATGAGTTTCCGGCTGTTCGGGCAACATTTATTAAATTCTTGTTTTTTCTGGAGAAGTGCTTAGCAGTAGTGGTTATAACCATACAGAAATGTTCTTACTTGATTAAGCCAGTTGCCCATTTAGACTTCTGTCTTGTCTTTGACAATGGCTTGTACCAAATGATTGCAGGGGAAATGTGAGAGGTTACCTCCTAGACAAGTACAAACCACTGTCCTTAGCTGAAAGTTTCTTTTTAATAGTCCTCAACTGGATGCAATGCAAACGGGTATATCACTTCTAGAACAGGTGGTTCTTGTCTAATCTAGCTCGCTGCTTGCTTTTTTTCTCCTGAAAAGGCTGTGTTCAAACATGTAATAAATAGACCAGCACTGGGACTTGCTTTTCTTTATGGTTCAGACATGGCCACTGACCTATACTATGCCTCTCTTCCCACCCCATCTTTAGCCTGCCTCATTTACTTAGACTATCAGTTCTGCATAGAGGACAGCAGAAGGATCGCCCTTTATATGGAAACTCTACATCTCTATGTAGCAAAAGTAATTAACAACAACATCCCTTTTAAGTTACATAATAAATTGGATTACTAAGTTCATGACATTTATTTATTTATTTATGAGAGTTATTTTCATCAATATGGGTTCCTTTCATGCAAAAGCTTTGATTTTGTCAAAGGTTTTTCTTTAAACCAAATTAACTTATACCAAATGTCTCTGGTAAGAAGGCTATGTTACTCCAATCTGAAATGATTTACTTTACTTCTAAAATATTAAAAAGTTCTTTGAAATGCTCGATTCAAACATTTTTAATAGGGATTTTAAAACTGTTAATTCTGCAGAAAATGGTCGTGTTTCTTTTGAAATACTCGTAATGAGTTCTGAGAACTGGCCGCCTGTGTGTGCTTGTTGAACTCAATAAAAGTTTTAATATAATATTTCCTTTTAGTCAAATAACATCCTTGGAACATAACTGTAGAACCATAAAAATCATAAAATAATTTGTTCACTGAATACTGGTTAATTAGTTTATGAAGCAGATTAAATTAGCTTTAATTTAAATTTAAGGCCTTCCAGGTTACTACCAGGTTACCGTAAATTATCTTAAAGAAAAAAACATGCTAACATTCAGTAAATGAAGTATTTGAGAAGTATTTTAACAGCATTTACTACAACTGCGTTGTCTTCTAGTTTTATGACCTGCTGCTGCTTCATATACTATGGCTAGTACTTTTTTAAAAGCCCAAATTCTTGTAAATAGGTAACTGTTTTGTCACTGAAAGAAGTTTATTACATCTGTTGGATATGTTGTATTAAGACTCTTTCTCATTGTCCTGGTTTCAGCTGTGATAGAGTTAATTTTCTTCCCAATAACTGCTCTGTTTTGGATTTAGTATGAGAATAATGTTGATAACAGGTATTGTTTTAGTTGTTGCTAAGTGATGTTTAGATTAAGTCAAGGACTTAAGAAGCTGAGAGGGAGCATAAACAGGACAAGCTGACCAAGGGAATATTCCATACCATAGATGTCATGCTCAGTATGTAAATGTATATTTATATTGCCCCCAGTGGTTGGCTGGGGGCAGGAATCCACAATGGCTGCTCAAGACTGGCTGGGCAGCTGATCATCTGGTGGTGAGAACAATCAACGCATTGCATTGATTTAGTTTGCATATTCTTTTACCATTACTATTATTGTTATTATTTTCTCTTCCCTTACTGTTCTATTAATCTGGCTTTCTGTCAACCCCTGAGCTTTTTTCCTCCTTTTTCTTCCTCTTCTCCCTACCTTACTGGGGGGGGAGTGAGCGAACGATTGCATGGTCCTAGTTGCCAGCTGAAGTTAAACCATGATACTCATTTTCAAACTCCACTTTTCCTCGTTTTCGCTTGAACAGGGAAAATATAGAGCAACTGTTTTGCACACAGTATGATACATAAAGCTGTGTGATTGCTATGGGCAAGTTGATCATTAACTTTGAAATTCAATTTGACTAACTTTTACATGCACATTATGCAAGGTTATTTTCAGATTTGGCAAATATTTCCTGCATGAGAAAATATTGGTGCAGAATGAACACATGGAAGGTTATCAACACAAACACTGAAAATATGTTTGTAAATACAAGTGAATTTCTGCCTTATACTTGCAGAGAATCCACTCAGCTTCAAAAGCGTAAACACTTAAAAGGAAGAATTTTTTATAAAAGAATATTAGTAAAACATTACAGTTTGTTCAGTCTTTTCTGTTCACAATTTAACTAAAGAATAACTAAATCTAAATTAAAAGCATATTTGTAATGTTGGTATCTTACAGTTTATAGTGTAATGCATGTAGACATTTTGCGTATGCCAATGTTAGCTACATGATGTTAAGCATCATTTTTCCTTTCACATATTCTGGCTCAGGGAAGGCAGTCATTTTAGCAGGGTCAAAAAGCACCGCAGGCAGGATGCCAGCTCAGAATGAATCGTTATATTTACAATTTGGAGAAATCAGTTCCGTTTCCAAATTAAAAAAAAAAAAAAAAAATTTTAAGTATTCTGCTAGTGTTTGTAAAGACTCAAGCATCTTTATATCTCTTGGGCTCAAAGTACAGCAAATTAAGCAAACCTATCCTCCCCCACTTCCCAAATCCCTATCATTAGTTCTTAATTATCATCTGCAAAATGATGGTCAAAATATTTCATATATTGCTGATATGACTTGGAAAAAGCCTAATAAACAAAGGAGTGCTTTGATCAAAGTCTCATCTTGAAGAGAAGATGCAGTTTATTTGGAGGTTAATAATCTTGGAGTGCTTCAATACTTTAGATCTGCTACATTAAAGTTGTCAAAATGTTTTCAATTTCAGAAGCGATGACTTCAGAGAAGCAACTCTTATTGTCATACTGATCCATGACCTAGTTTCAAACAGATTTCCTTCTTTCTCTCTTTCTCTCATTCTGTCATTCTGTCATTCTGTCATTCTGTCATTCTGTCATTCTGTCATTCTGTCATTCTGTCATTCTGTCATTCTGTCATTCTGTCAT